>JAPMOB010217550.1:7928-22132 GCA_029875015.1 Lepomis gibbosus | reverse complement strand
TTCTCGATATATTTTGAATGCGTCTGTTTCCAGCCCTGACAACCACCATGTGTGATCCGGGAGGAAGTAGGTAAATTACAGTAACTGAAATGATCTCATGATTTCTAGCTTATTTCTTATTGGTGGAATTGGTGTTGTTACAGCTCTACCCATGTTACAACCATTCCCGATCTCCCCTACACATGTGACTTAAACTGTTAAAAGCAACAGTCATAAGTTGACATTGAATATTTTGTTTGTGAGCCCCATGAATGTATGCTAGCTACCAGAGGTTAACATAAGCAATGCTAGCTAAAGTAAGAGAAACAAACTCATGCTTTTAGTTGCTAAACAGCAGGAAATCCAAACAAAAAACAGTAGCAAGACAACTTTGTTAGCCTCATGAATGTACACGTACTCCTGTTAGTTAGCTTAAGCTAGCTAAAAGTGAGAAAAGAAATAAAATATAGAACCTCATAGTTAATTAACAGAATTTAAAAAAAACAAAACAAGAAAAAGTTTGTCAGCTCCATGAGTGCCATAAGTATAAGTTACCACATGGTAGTTATCTTGAGCAGAGCTAGCAAAAGGGAGAGAAATAAAGAATCCACAGAAGGCTAACAATAGACAACGAAAACTCCAAGAACAAAACATACTGTTTCTAATGTTTGCGTTCTAAGTTACCTTTGGGAAATATACTGTGACAAAAACACAGCAATTATCTCATTAGTATCAAAGAAAATATTGTAAAAGAGATACAGTTATAAGCTAGATACTAAATTAGTTTACTTTCTTTGTTTCAAAATTCTATGTGCTCCTACGTCTGGAACAAATTGATGCTCAGATGGATTTAAATGCTAAAAATGATGTAGCTCATCACAACTGTTTGTTTTTCTTTTACCATTTTGGTATACAGAGACAGTCATTATAATATTCCCAACGAATGCATCATCCATCATCTACCTTTAATTAGTACAGCAGACGTGTCCTGCTTGAATGCATGTTGAACCATATTTGTGTATTGCTTACAACGGTAACGTTAATCTAAACCGTAGAGTTTCTCAAACAGCTTGCTGCCAGAACTTTTCTTTTAACTTTCAAAAGCAGAAACTAGAACAACGCTTGATTTATTTATTTTAAGCCAAGAGCAGATCTGGTTCAGAACGCCTATAATATAAACGTGTTTTTACATCTTTCAAGCTATCATATTGGCTCCCACATCAAAACATGCCTGCATGAATCTGGTAGACTGCCAGGTAAACATTATAGCTTAAAGAACATTACATTTAAAGTAAATCAATGTATTACATTTAATTAACTGAGACATTTTACAGTTTATTTATGTCAACCTATTACTCATAAAAAGGCAGAGCCAGGTTTCAGCAAGTGCATATTTTTTTGGCAGGGGAAAAGGTTTTGTCTCAGTAAAGTATTTTGGCAGCCTTCACAAGTTTATCTGCTGGCTGCCAGGTTAAAACAGCCAGCAGGTGTGGGCTGCCAAACACTGTGAAACTGCTACAAATGAAATATTTGATCGTTGTACCTATTCTAAATACTATTTTACTCCAAGAAAGGTAAATTCACAAAATTGACCTTTGTTGTTATTTTTCCACAAGTGGCAATATTATAAATGCGATGTGGTTTCCCTATTTCTAGTAGAACTCGTCAGGCAAACACCCTGACCTTAATGTTGTGATAAATGGGAATACCTCAGTTTTAGGTTTCAAGCAAGATATTTATATATTTTCTTATGTAGTATGAATCCTTTCTCCATTTCTGCATCATGTTTCATACTTAACACACAACAGAAGGTTCTTTGCCCTTAAGTGGTCTGATGTGGGGGTTTTTTGGGAAAGGTTGAATGTTTAAATATTTTTTTTCCCTGTAAAGTATCTGTCTCTCTTTCTCTCTTACTAGGATCTGCTAGTCGTCGTTGCATGCTGGACAATAATGGAGTTGCTTTCTGGGGTCCTCCGAGCTTCGCCAGATGCATCTCACTTGAATATAGATATTTACATTTATCTGTAAGTTCCCCTTTAAGAAATAAGTATTCCCATACTGAGAAACTCTTTCTACAAATGCATTTTTCATCATGTTCACCAAGAAGAAAAAAAATTGTGTATATTCTTCCAGTTTACATGATCTGAAGCAGTTTGTCGCAGTTTCATAACTCACCTTCGTCAAACCTGTCTGTCTTATTAGTTAATTAATGAGAAAGTGAAGGCACAGTCGGTTTTTATTCTCTTCCTGAATTTCCTCCTTTTTCACCCATCATGTACCTCTTGTTCAACTTTATTAATTTTTAAAAGTTTACTCAAAATAGAAGTGTCTTTACTCAAAGCTTGCCGGTATCTCTAATTAGCTTTTCCAGAGCTTTGCGCTCACACTTATCAATTAATGAACATTGCTAATGAATGTGTTCATCAGCTAGACTGTTTTGCTTCTCTGTGAACTTCAACCTTTTCCATCTCCTCGATGATGGCAGAAGGAGATGGGGGTCAGGGATTGTACGTGACAGAGCTGATTGCACTGTTAGCTTCTGTTCCAACCTTTCATTAACACCAGGAGTCAATAATTAATTTTCTGTGATTACTGTTATCTTCTGTTCTTCCAGGCTCTGTCTCTCGCTCTCTCTCTCTCTCTGAATTGCACATACACAATCTTGCTTTCTGCATCTCTTTCTCTGAAGTGATGAGCGTGCTGCTAGGGCCTCTTTTTGTTTTCCTATTTTAAGCTCAACCACAAAAATCCAACCATGTACATATATACTCCTGTCTTGAAACATCCCCGTCGGCACACATCTTAAACATTCCTTGTCACGTGACAGCATTGTGTGACACTGATTTTTTGATTTCAAAAAACACGATCTTCGTTTTGTTTGGTCTTGCTCTTTCTGACGTTTTCACCAGCTGAACACAATGGCCATGCATTTAATCATCTTGACTGTAACCAGCAGAGGGGAAACCATAGACTGTTCTCACATTTTGTCTCTTTCTACAAATTGTAGTTACGAGAGCATCTCGCGAAGGGTCAGAGGACCCTGGCTGGGGAGGGCATGTCTCAGATCGTAAGGAGTCTCCTGGAGCTCTTGCAGAGGAGGAGCTACTACAGTGGCGACCTTCTCTTTTCCACGGAGATTCTGCGAAATGTGACGGACACCTTCAAAAGAGCAACCTACATCCCAGCTCCCGACGACGTGCAGGTAAGCAGAGCCTCCACTTGAAGCCCCCTCAAGCCATAAACCTTACAAAACATGCAGTCACAGATGCACTCTCACATGCAGACACACTCGTAACACTCCAAATTTATTCAATGTAGGAGCTCCACTTTCTACGGCACGTGGGTGTGCATAACAATGAACTACAGCTGCACAGTTGCTATAGCCTCAAAGGGGATTTTTTTGCAGCGTTTTTCTCTTTTCAGCGCCTGTAAGAGAGCAAAACGCGCCTGTCTCAGTCATTTGACAGACATTATTTTATGTTTTACAATATGCCTATGTACAGGGGATTACTGTACACTTCAGTGTGCAACACATAAAAATGACATAACAAAATCTAATTGACTACTTCTTCCTCTTGTGTCTAGAAATTCTTCCAGATAGTCAGCCATATGTTGGACATGGAAAATCTAGAGAAATGGGAAGACGCTCATCAGGTAAAGCGTTTTATGTGTGTTACGTTACTGTATGTGTGCCTCTGTACACCTTATAATCAGTGACTGCCTTCTACGGTACCAACTTTACTAAAAGTGTGTGTGGTTAAATACTTTTTTGAGTGTGTATACATGAAATTGTGTGTAAAAGGTAGAATGTAAAGGTAATGTGTGGTGTGGTCATACCCCACATTACCTCTTCATAAGAGTCATAAAAACCCACCTGTTCACTAAACAGTGGCTACCTATTAATTATACCAGGTGCGTGTGTGTTTTTGTGTGTGACCCAGCTTGAGTCGAGGTGTTTCTACTTGCCACCTGGACACAATAAACAAGCAGCCTAATATGATATTATAGCCCACGTGGTTACAGTTTACCGCTGTGGAAAACATTCAGTGGCCTAGATAACGCAATAAATAAAAATGTGTCAGTGTGTGAGACATGTCTCATAGAAAGCTGGCCATGGATTATAATTATGATGGCATAATGATTGATGCTCACCTGTCTTTTTTATCCATCTATCCATAGGTCGCTCCCGGTGCTGCTCTGCTGATGAGGATATTAGAAGATTTCATTCACCTCATCGGAGAGTCCCAGAAGCCTTTCCAGAGTTTCCTTGTGGTTACCAACAACCTCAGTAGGTGTCACACAGTGCGTCACGGGACAAGGCATGACAGAGACAGATACAAGATTACTGTAAACCAATCTCAGTGTTCAAAGACATTCACACAATTTAGATATTTAACTGGTGATTTATCATGGTGCTGAGATTCATTTCTAAAAAAACACTTGTTTTTTTAAGATGTCTTTAAGATGAATTTATGATTTTTTTTTAGATGGGCATTTGTTGTACTGTTTTCATCATTTTTTGCTCACCTTATCTTCAACCACTTTTCTTAGTTTAAGCCCCAATTCTACACTGTAGTTTTAAATGTTTTTTTGGTATCTTTTGTTTTTCCAGTGATAACCATCCAGCGAGAGCCAGTGTCAGCAGTTTCCAGCGATATAAACTTCCCCATGAAGGGCCGGAGAGGGATGAAGGACTGGGCCAGAACAGCGGAGGACAAGCTCTACATCCCTAAAGAGGTCTTCACCATCCCGACTGAAGGTAGGGGCCAAAGACAGATACTGCCCACTGCCCAGGGTTTGTCCCAATTTTGGGCTTTTTGGTACCACTCAGTCTGTTGGACGGTCATCCCATGTTCTGAAGATAAATTGCAAGATCAGCGTTTGTTTCAAGGGTTTTTCTAAAAACCTTTATCAACTAGACCACCAAGCAAGGGTTTGAGAACTGAAGCCTTCGCTAAAAAGGGCTTAAACAAGTGGATTAATACAGATTTGCTTTTATGCTTGGGCAGGCTAAGATGCCCTGCATTGCACGCTGCCAAGATCTGACCCAGCCTTGGTGCTTGTTTCAAGGGTTTTTCTGGAAACAATAAAGATGGCTGGAAGAATCAACACACAAAAAATGGATCTCACCATCAGTAAGGCTGATTATATTTAGAACAAAACAGCAGGTTTGAGGACTAAGCTCAGAGCCGCGGTTTGGATCTGTTTTAGTTGTCATCCTGACTCTTGAATATTAGACAAACAAGGACCTGATCTCACCCCACTCAACCCTGTCTTTCAGCCAAGGTCAGACCAAAAAGTTATCCCAGTGTGAATTCACACATTCAGAGATGTGTCTTGTGGAAGCAGATAGAAGGCTTTTCAAGGACGTCAGAGGGTAATGCTGAGAGGGATTTGGACTGTAAAAAGGCCCAGGAGGGCTTCTCAAGAAGATGCAGGTCTTTCATCTGTGAAGAAGTGTGCCACATGCTCTTGAGAACATCACATCCTTGAGCAATTTTGAAAGATGTCTGTCCGCTTTTAGTGATACAAGAAAGTTAACTGCTGTGAAACCCCCCATGTGGTTTCAAGGAAAGCCAAAAAACAAGCAAAGTGATTGTCCAAATGCACAGCAAGACACAAAGGTGGAGCAGAATATGATGACAAAGAAGACACCGGGAAGCATGCAAGCAAGGGACTTAAAAGAGTGGGAAGAAAGCGGTTTATATTAGATAAGAGAATAACTGTAGCAGATGCGATCCACTACCAAAGGAACCAAAGGTCACATCCCACAGGAAATTACACTAGCAGACTTCCTGTCTGGCACCCCGTCCCCTGCCCAAATTAGAGTTCAGAGAAGCTGCGGGCCGAGAGAGCAGAGCTGTCTCTGACCTCTCTGACACTCGTTGATGACACAGACTCTCTTTGACTGGTGTTCAAGACATCATGAAGGCTAACCTCAGGGCACCTCCCCTCAACTCACTTACCCTCTCTGTCTCTTTATTATGCACCGTGTAATATGCTCATTTTGTGCAAAACCATCCACCATCTAGCCATCCACCTTGCTTTTATGTAACAGAACATTTTTACGTAAGTTGTTTTGCTCAGATATCTCAAAGGATGACTGCAACTGAAGACAAAAGGGTGATAGCTAGACCCTTTTTTAATGCGATGTTGTCTTCTTTCTTATCGTCCGTTCATCATGCCCTTCTGTTTTACTTTCCTGCTTTTATGTTTTTATCCTTGCTTTTTTAATCCATTGTCCTCATAGTTTGTGGTGGTGAATGTTTTGTCTCTTGCGGTGCTTGTAGTGCAATAAAAGTGACCAGCTGCATCATATTCAGCACATGCCATAAGCATATGTAATTTAGAAAATTGTTTCATCCAAACTGCATATAGCCATGTGAGTTTGGACATTGTTAGTACTTTTTGCCCCTGTGGGAACTCTGCCTCTTCCCATTGGCAATCCATGAGTTGAGGTCTTCAGTTGATTGCTATCAGTTTGGTTGGTTCATTTACCCCATAATGAAAGCCTATCTCAGATGGATAGCTTAAACATGCTCATAAATGCTCATTGGCATCTTTGTGAGTGCATGTGTGCACACAGTTGCACATACACACAACCAATTGATAGGTTCATGAATCGCTTCACTGGGCAGAGGCTGGGGCCGTTCTTCACTGATTTTCGAGGTGACAAACTCCCTCTCTTCCGCCACTCTCTCTCGTTCTCTCACAAACACACATGCAGGCACTCACTCTGTCTTGCAGCCATGCGCGCACACATACATCCAAAAATACAAGCCAGCAATGACTTCATGTTTCAAATACACCATTTCTGGTACGTGCATACGGTATAATGTACCATTAGCTTTTAAGTATTACTCAAGGAAGACACCAACCAAATGAGCTCTTCTCTCTTATAGTATGAGACTTCCTTAAATACAGTTTTAACTGTAACTGTGTTGAGTTTCAAAATATCACCAGTAAGCTGACAAGTATGAAATTTGATGATTTATTTATTTTTTTTAACTTTGGACTGAGCCTGGCCATTTATCCCTGCTTCCCATCTAGCTAAGCTAAGCTAATAAACTCCTGGGTCCAGCTCCACACGTAACGCACAGACAAGTGCTATTGATCTTCTCATTTTCCTCTTTGCAAAAACGTAAACAAATATATGACATTTTCTCAAATTGGCTAATTCTCTTGGCTAATAGTTATATAGGACATTATAGTGCTAATACTAAAATCACTGACTCTAAAAAGGTTGCACAGCAGTCAATTAATGTTTCTGAGCTTGAGCACATTAGCCTGTCAGTCACTTCAACTGGGCAAAAGCAAAGCTATTCTAGAGTGCTTTTAACTTCTTAACATTTTCAGTGCTGTTGACTAATGTGCAGAAGAAAGAAACTGGGAAGGAATGAAGAGAGTAACTCACATGCAACTGTTTGGGTGGAGCTTTTGATCTTTGATTAAAACCATAAATTATAGCCTAGCATCAACTCTAAACATATCTTTTCCTGACAAATGGCACATTAAAGTTCACAGCTGGTGACTGGTGGTTTGCCATTTTGCTGGATTACAGCTGACCACCAATCATTTAGATGTTCAGCAAGCGAAGACTGACGAAAAGTCTGTTCATGGGAAATTAGAGTTTTGTGATTGAGTGCTTTTGTGGTATTAATCATCCTCAAGCGTAGGAGTACCACCCCCTCACACACTGATTTACCATTTACCCACAATACACTGACTTTCTCATTTGCATGCCTTTGCAGACACTGTCCAATTAGGATCCATCACACTCACAGGCTTTCTCTTGCTGACTTTGATCTGTTTTTTGCCTCCTCACAGTCTCACAATGGCTTTTTTTTCCACTGCCGAGATCTTTTTGTCTCTTCCTCTTTCTTCCCTCATCTGTCTTGCATAGCTACCTCGCTTCCTGAGTATTACCTCTTAGGCCACAGGCAGACAGATTTTGGATGAGTCACCCAATACGTCTGATACCATCAGCCCCCTCTGTCTCCTGCTGTTTCTGTCTCTGTGCCGATGCTCCTCCATTTCTTCTCAGCCTAAAAGGGCAAAGAAGGGAGTGGCATCTCTCAACATGAACTCTTCCCCTCTTACTTTTCCTTTCTGCTTCCTTCCGCCTCCATCACTTGAGACAAAGTGACATTTACAGAGGGACACTACGTCCGTCTCTTTGGGAAACCCTGCTCTTTTTGGAGAAAGAACACTGAAGGGAGTGATGGAAGGCAAGAGGCTGTAAAGGACTGCTGAGAATTGTGGGAAAGTTGACGAGGGGGTTGGAGAGTGGCAACAACAACAGAGGAGGAGGATGAGAGGGGCGAGAAGGGAAGAAAGGGGATTTGAAACGAGGGAAAAAGAGAGAACACTGAAGAGAGGGACATTGTGTAAAGATGATGTGGACACTTTGACTTTATTGAAATAATTGTTCAGTTTGAATGTGTAGCTGTCAAATCAGGCTTCTGGTGCTGCAATTAACTAACTTTTTCATGTAGTCAAGTGAGAATTTTTCAGCAACAGCTGAAGAATAAACGTAAATTAAGGTGAAATTGCAAGTTGATGAAAGAGGTAAAATAGGTGCTTACTTGTTTCATGAACAAATAGAGGTTTGCTTTTAGTTCATTTAAATCTAATTACCCAGTCATCAGTGCAGGTTTGCTCAAATTAATCACACATAACACTCCAGTCTTTAATTTAAAAGTCAGATTAGCAGGTTTGTATTGTGAGAAATTTGGGTTTTTAAATTTTTATTTTTTTTAAATACCCTTCTTCTATCATCCCCTCAACATACCACCACATTTGCTAAAATGGCCCATTTATCAGCTATAAGAAATTATAAAGTCCTTTTTGTTGTTGTTTTTCAGTAATATGGTAAATATGAATTTGTTTCTGTATTTTTCAGCACTAGTTGTGTCCAAAAATATGGGGTATACCAAATAAATGAATTGACGAATAGATGGATTCATGTTTGATTTTGAAGTGTTTTAGGCAAACCATGACATGTATTTGGGCTGACTTGTTGCAAAATTGTGTGTCTTTCAGAGACAGAGACAGAATCACTGACTACAATGTACTATGTCATCGGAGCCATATTGTACAGGACGTTGGGCATCATCCTACCTGCACCAAAGTGAGTACTTCTCATGTGATCCACTAATTGGTGTTACATTTTCAAGCTACTGAACTATAGCTCACCCTTTACTCCTTTCCCTGTCCTTTCTTTTACCTTTCTGCATCTCTTTTTTTCCAATACTTACTCTGACAACATTTCATCTCCCTTGTATTTGTTTTTTTTTCTTAGTTTCCATTCCCACTACCTTTCTATTCCTGTGCCCTTTCTTCTTTTGTTTCTTCTCCCTATCTAATTCCGTCTTCATCGGTCTTATAGTGTCTCTACTGGTTCTTTTCACTTCTTGTGTCTGCTTAGTTATCAGAACATTTCCCTAGATGTTTTTCCCTTTCTTTTGCATTGTCAATGTAAGTGTGCTGTGGGCTTTGAATGGGTGCAGGTCTAATGGGTCCTGAAACTTGCGTAGAACTTGCAACAATAGAAGTTAAGAGACATCAGGGGGTTGTCAAAAGGCCACTGTGATATGGTGCTGGCCTTGGGCCCTTTTATTCAGGTCAGTGCTCTTAGTTGTAGTTGAGCTGGATCTGTTAAAACCCTTTTCTCCCTGTAGCTCTGCTGAATGCTAATCGGGACAGTGTTCTGTTTTAACTTAGGCGCCAGCTCTTGCTTTCTCCCTTTCTCATTTTTATTAATGTTTTTTTATGTATTTATTTTTGCAAACACACCCAAAAACCATCAAAAGCATATCAGAGCATTGGGTGTGTATATCTGTTTCTGGGCCTATTTGGATGTATGCATGTGTCTGTGTGTATGACAAACAACAGAAGAAAGCAACTCACCAGCATTTTCCACTTTTCTTTTCATCGTTGCTCAAAACAGAGAGACAATATAAGCCAAACTTTAATGTGCAGTAAAATTCTTACTTCTTGCTCTCTTGTGTGTGTGTGTGTGTGTGTGTGTGTACTTGCAGACCCCCTGCAGTGATCAACTCCAAGATCCTGACAGTGACAGTACGGCCGGAACCGCAACCCAGCGAGCCCATGGTGGTGGTGGAGCTGTCTCCACTTATCAATGTAAGTTGTTTTTTATTTAACTCTCATTTCCCCCAGATATTAGAGCCAAACTGTTTTCTTGTGTTGCAAACAGTGCAGATGGGTTTAGATCATTTCAACAGTAGAGAACATTACTTTTTCATTTATCTAAACTTTCCTAACCATAGGATTTAGTTCAAATGAGTGTTGCAACACTTATTTCCCTAGCTTCATCACACAGTGTTGCAACAAAAATGTTAATTATTCCATATGAGGCACTTTCCAATGCCAGGGTTTTTATTTTTTTATATACTTGTATATTGAGCAAAGCTTTGGCCGAGAAAATAAATTTGTTTAAGGCTTTAAAGGATTTTTTTCCCCCTCCCAGCTGGCCCATGTTTCCTGAGTTCAGATGAAAGCAAAAGTGCTGCATGCTATAAAGGGCCATAGTGCTCGCTGAATTGCCAGAATAAATGCAGACCTTTTTGACTTCCTTATATCGCAGTGTCTCCTGGTACCTATTGAGTTTATATTACAGTGGAGTGTGTTATTATAAACGACTCGTAGGGTGTCTTCAGTGGAAAGGACTAAGTGCAAGTTTAATGAGAAGCACTCTTCACAACCTCAATAAGATGGGGGTTTCATCAGCCATTCTTGTGTGCAAAGGTGGGCACAGTTTTGAAAAATAATGATGAATATTTAATAGATCTCTCTAGACAACACAAACACACACACACACACAAACACACATACACATACGTATATTATACAGACACATCTCACTAAAATCTTTCAATGATATCGGCCTCTTTTTGTGCCAACCAGGACCAGAGGGTCAAAATGTAGCACAGTGTTTCATTATAAATACTTTGTATTCATTCTCCATCTACCGCCACTCCATTTCCCTGCTTTAAACCAGTGATTCATTACTTAATTATGGCATTTCCTTTATATGGCTCTATCTTTTATCTTCCTATTATTCAACCTTTTAACACTTTTGGGAAAGCCGGGGCACTGCAGGTTGCACAGCCTACATCTAGAGAATGATGTCTTAATGCTGATCCTAGCATGCTGCTCTGGGCTACTAACCAGAGGCTCCTGCTGAGGACAGACACTTCTCCTGCATGCAGTACAGTACAGGACAGTGTTTGGAGGGCAAATGCACATATGCATGCCTTCAACCGGTGTTTCTGATTCCATTTTCATTCTGTTTAAAGGTCTACTGCAGCTATTTATTCTTGCACTTTTCCAACATTTGGAGATTCACGAGAGATTTTAAAAGAGATGATGAAAATCGATCCTGACTTTCAGTCCATTCATGTGGACAAGTGCCAGGAATGCTAAATCGTACATTTCACATAAACCAACTAGATATTGTCTTTCATTAGACCCTTCCTGCCTGGTAAATGCCCACATCTTTTAAACTCCATGCCCCCAATTTACAGCACACTCTTTTAGTTAAATATTTTAAGTCATAAGTCCTGACAAGTTCAACTACAGCATAACTACACTCAAAAGGAGTAGTATTTGATTGAATAAACTAATGTAGAAAATTACAACTACATTGATACATTAATACATCTCTGCAATATAACCAAACTTGAATGGCAGAAGATACAAGTGATTAGCATAATATTAATTTAGTTTCATTTGAAATGCAACCAGTGTCCTTGGTCTTTGACATATCCAGAATTGCTATGGAAATGATTGGGTTTTAGTAACTGCTAAAACCCAATAATTTAGCAATAGCAAAACATTTTTTATTTTATAACCAAAATTGTAAGATTAAAGCTGTTTCAACATTTTGGGAAATAAATATATAGCTAACTGGCTGCTGGCTGTAGTTTCTTATTCAATGGACAAATATCTCTCTATCTAGAGGATGTGGCATGTCTTTTATTGTGATTAAGAAGCAGGAGGCCAGAACACTCTTTGTCCTTACAGTAGACCAGTAGAACAGATGCCAGGTGTTACCCCACACCCCATCCTCCAGGTATCCTTCAGATGGACTTTTCAATCATAAAAGCCAGCTCTGGTTAGCTTTACAAACACCAGCCATACGCCTTTCTGGTAATTTCACTGTAATCTAGTTTGCTTTCATCAGTCAAAATGCATCATCCGGGTAGCTCAATTTCATTTTCTAACTCTGCAATCTTTGACATGAAGTGAAAGGCTTTGAAGGCTGCCTGAACCAGTGTGGTCTTGTTCTGTTACAGTAGCTCATTTCGTGTGATTAGCTTACCATGTTCACAGCCAATATGCATGGACCATTTTACCACCAAATGGTTACCACGGGGTGATTGTGAATACCTTGCAGCAAATGGCTGTTCCTTTTGAGAGAAAAAGAAGTCAGAGCTGTTAAGGTAGACAGCATTATTACCATAAATGCGGCTCTTAGAAGCAGACGTGCATACTTCCTTTGAGAAGCATCAGTTAAGCAGACGCTGTCATTATGCGACGTATCGGCGCTAAAGAGGAGGCAGACATTGTGGGAGTGCACCGGGTGTCACTCCCGCTGTGGCGTACAGTCAGGCGCGATGCCCTCTGATTGATAGTTGAATGCTAAGAGAGCCGGCCACGCTAATGCATCTAATGTCGGTGATGGCGGCCGTCTGCGTGCGAAGCAGAACAAAGCGCTGTCATCCATCAATCTGTGTCGCCAAGCCTCTGATCCTGTGTTTATAAATGTTGCATCATCCTGTCCTCTCAAGTCCAGCCATGCAGAGACCCGAGGACTCACTGATTCGTGGGAGATCAGTTATGAACTGTTGAGAGAAGGAGGAGTGACCTTGCCTTTAGAGAGATAAATACTGATAGTGCAGACTCAAATGTGCATCTCCTACTTCTCTCATTTTTGCTCATTTAAAACACATTTGATATTCAGAAAACATTCAATTTGCACTTCACTTAAGAAGAGGTAATTATTCTAAATGTTTTTCAAGCTGTAGTGAGTGTACTTACAGTGGACATGATCTTTTTTTGTAATGGACAGAGAGCTGTGAGGCTGTGGAATTACTGCTATAATCCTCTTTACCATAAGGGGGAGCTCAAAGGCAAAGTGCTTAATTCAAGACTCAGGAAGGACCAACAGACTGGTATAGAGAGGGATCCATTTTCCTCTGCATCAGCCCAGAGGAAGAATGACATGTGGAAACCTGATGTGGTTACACACCAGTCCTAGAAGGACCCATAATGTGTAATGGCCAGTTGTTTCTCTTAGACTGGGGTTGTTTTTTAAGCTCAAAGACACCCACAAAGTTCACCTAAAACCAATTGCAATCCAATCCTAAATGAAGCACGCAGGCTGAAAGGGCACAGGCGATTCTTTAAAAGCACGGGTGGAACAAGTTGGGATGAGTCAGTTAAAGACATCGATCCGGTGATTGATTCACTGATTGAGTCATAGGGAGCCTTCCCTCGCCACCACGCATGACTGAGCTTTGATGACCAAATGATTGGCTTTTGGCTCCAGCGAGTCGATGGATTAAGAGCGAGCTGATGGCAAATAACCGGTGTTTACACTGTCCTGAGGGGTTGTGTGATAAAAAATTTGTGTGTCCGTATGTGTGTTGGGGGGGGGTTAACATGTTTTAAATCAATAGAATACATTTCAGAATGTTCTGAGATAAGGGCTTATCATCATTTATGAAGTACATTGGTTGACTTTAGCCACACTCTGAAAGGGCCATTTCTTTACAATAAGTACTTGTTATCCTTAAGTACATTTTACTACTTCATAGTTATTTACTTTTACTTTACTACTTCCCACTGTGTTTGTACTTAAGTAAAGAATTTGAATGCTTTCCCACTACTGGATGTTAATGACCCCAACTTGCTGTGTATTATAGTCCATGAAATGGCTTTTCTTTTCTTTTTGTCTCTTAACTCACTCAATTCATTGCTCACACACCTTCTCTTTTTTGCAGTAGCAGCAGCTCTTCGCTCTTCTGTCCTCTGACAATGACTCTTTCTCCATCCCTCCCTCCCACCGTCTGTCTCAATCCTTCTCTTTCATTGTCTGTTTACCTCTCTCCATCGCCCATGCAGCATCACTCTTTCTCCTCTGGCAACAAGCTATTCTATCTTCTCTCTGCCTCCCCCTCTCACTCATCCTCTCGACTGGC
>JAPMOB010217549.1:0-12112 GCA_029875015.1 Lepomis gibbosus | reverse complement strand
GTGTGTGTGTGTGTGTGTGTGTGTGTGTGTGTGTGTGTGTGTGTGTGTGTGTGTGTGTGTGTGTGTGTGTGTGTGTCATCTCAGGTTGGCAGCTTGTTAATGTTGAACCCAGGCCCTTGGAGCAGGCTGTTGGCTGTATTATTAATGATGCCACATCCCCTCATGTCTCTTAATGGAACTGCAAGTCCACCTGTAAAGGACGTACACACACCATGACCCTATAAAACACACTTGCACATACTTGTCTATGTTTGGGTCGTGTGTGTGTGTCAGTATTAACATGGCTGTGAATGGGCCATCAGTTTGTCCTTGGAGACTGATGGTCATTGAAGGCCTGTCCATGTGTCCATCTGTGCACTGCCGGGTTAGCCAGTTCAAGTGTGTGTTTCCTCCACATGTCTCAGTCTCTCAGCCAAGGCATAGTGTGAGACACCCTGTTATGCCAGAATGTGTGGGCTGACTAAGCTGTGTGCAATACTGGTATCCAATATGTGTGTGTGTATGGATGTGTGTGAGAATTAGAAGACGAGAGGAACAGAGTGAGTCAGAGAGATATATAAGACATGACAGAGGGACAAAGTCGACGAGAGTGGATCTTCATATGAACACTTTGGTCCACCTGTACTACCAGGTCACACACAAGCAGTTTTCACACTTATTCAATCTGGATCACATGGTATTTTCTATCATGTCTTCCAAATGGCATCAACTGTCAATGTTAAAGGTAGACTGGTTAACCATCAGGTGTTAGTGGGAGCTAGATGAAGCCCATTTTCTGGGTCAGGGTAGCTCTGCATCAGAGCTTTCATTTCAGTGTGACCCTGGGAGGTCACAGTGGGGTCCCGACAAATGCAGGGTCATCTTGCAAAAAAGTCAACCCTGGTTCAACATTTGCTGCACACTAAGGCATTGTATTGGCCAATCAAAATATGTGACTAAAACTGTCCAGCATCATCACTTTAAAACTCTGCCTGAAGGTATTTTGCTTGTTACTAGGACTGACCCGAATAGTCGAAGATTCGATGCTTTGATGGGCGGAGCCCGTTTCAATTGTCAGTCTTACAGTCAAAGCTTTGCGGCTTTGCCACGTGGGACCGGCCACACGGAACACATGCAAGACTTGGCACAAGACCGGTGAATGGCAGGAGAGCGGACTGACTAAAAAATAGAGACTGCAGCTCTGCAGCTTCTCAAGATTAAAGCCGAGCTAGCGTGTGTTAATTTCACTCATAAAGTTCTTCTCTAAAAAAGGTTTTCATCTCCTCTTGTTTTTGAAATATACAAACATGTGACACTTAACACTATAAACTTACATATAATCTGCATGTACTGAATATATTCAAACATTGGTTTCAGGGCCATTTTCAGAGGGGCAGTGCTTGTTAATTGAAGTTGGGAGGCCTGCAAATTAAAATGCACATGAAGCTCAAAAGCCTGTAGGTGCAATTCAATTTTTAATGTGTTTACAAGTTACTGCACCAGCACCAAATGTTGCGAATGCTTCTGTTAATGAGGTTTGGGCTGGAGCTGTTTACAGAAGTCCCAACTAGGCCTGAGATACAATGACATCCACACGTGTGAGTGTCTGTCTGCAATGCATGTGTACTAATTGCAGTGTTCCAGCTCAATTTACTGCGATTCCATTACATGAAGAAAAGGCAAATTCTTGCTGATGATAATTAATAACCAGATCTCTCTTCTTTGCGGTGATTACTCAACAAAGCTCAGTTCAGGTATTATGGACTGCCTTGAAAACAACTGCCGTCCTCTTGTATTAAATGGCTCACATCCATTACAGCTGGCTGTTTCTGAACTTGCACTGGCATTGAATAGGCTAGTAAGTGCTATTTGATGACTTTCAGCAGAGGCTGCTGCACAGTTTATGGAAACTATCAGTACAACGTGAAAGTTGAACAATAAAAACAGGCAAAGATTGTGTAGACACAGATTTGCTATTGAAATGGAAACACAAATGAAATGTCACTGACGCTTTGAGATATTTAAGTTTTGCGGGCTGGGCGAGTCGAACCACACAGGTCACTTCATCCAGCCGTAGATGTTTGTTAGACTTGGTCCTTTTCTCTAGATCTCCACTACTGCAAGAAAAGCAAGTAAAATACAAAAAATACATTTAAAAGACAATTAGACCCAGCAGGGGAAATATTAAATTCACAGTATAAAGGGGAGAGCCAGATGACTGAAACACTTTTCAGATAATCATACTTTTGAAAGATAACATTACAGACAGAAACTATTTTTTTGTTATGATCAACAATTCACACGTGTGTTCTATGAATACCAGATGCTTTTTCACAAAAATCTGAAATGACTAATTTGACGGGACGGAAGAAGCACAACGGTATAAATTTAAATTATTGATGATATTATTGTTTTTAAAATGCCTGACATTGTCCTTCTTAATATGCAACTGCATATTAATAAAACAATTACATTTTAATTACATATAATTTTCAGAACATATGGCTTGTGCACATTTATATTTTTTTCAGACCTATGTGGATCAGATTTAAATGTAGATTATCATTAATTCCATATTGAGTAATTGGAAGTTAAATGTAATTTATTATCAAAGATGTGGTCAACCAACCGCTTCCCATCTCATCCACAGTGTGACTGCAGTAGAGGGACGAAAGAAACAAGTGTTTGAATCATCCCTGCAATGACTCCTGACTGTTGAACTTGACTTGCTTCTAAAGTCAAAACTTTGACATGGCAAACTTCAGGATGTTTAAAATACTAACAAATCTGTCAAATGATCATGACAATGACACATGAAACAATAAACACAAGTTTTCATTCAAAAGAAATTACCATTCGAGGGAATTTACTTTCCACAGTTGAAAACAGCTTCTTTGTTGTAACTCCACAAAGTGTGACATATTCACTCCATTTTTTTGTGGTTCTAGTAAGTACTGTGTGCTGTGTTGGAAGATAAACAAATATACAACCTTTTTTTGCCAGAAAAAAACTTGAGCTGTCTGGGACAATATTGCAGAAAAGTTAAAGTAAATTGACTTTGTTGTTTGGGGAATGTCTGAACCACTGCAGAGCCAAATAAAGAAGTCTAATTTTATTGAGTACACTTGTATACTCAATAAAATATGTGTGCGTGTGAGAGCATCTGATACAGTACAAACACACACTGGTGTGAGTGTCAGCCACTGACTTGGCAGACATATGTGTGTGTAGTAGGTGCTAAAAGTTTGTGTCAGTGCAGAGTCAGGTTCAGAAAGTTGAAATTGCAACAGTGGATTACTGCGCCTGTGTGTTCAACAGAATGAGGGACTTGTCACATTCTTCCACACAGCTGATACAGAGCTCAGTCATCTCCACCTTTATCATAACGTTGAAGAATACATATATACTTCGGCAAAATATAGACTATATATATGTATGTATATGTGTATATGTACAGTATGTACACACACACCTGCGTAGACACACATGCACAACCCCCCGCTATGCTCCCTCACACACCTCTTGTCCTCTTCATCCTAATTCCTGCTCTTCGTTCGTCTGCCACACCTTTCACCCGGCACTCATTGCCTCTCCACACCTCCCACTGCTGCCTGTTCTTTCTGCCTTTCATCTGTGCCCTGCCAGGTGAGCCTTTGAAGGTGTGTGGGGGGCGAGGAGGGGTGAGGAACCAGTTCAATCTGACACAATTGATCCCAGAATCATTAACAGTAAGTAATACCTCTGCTTCAGCTAACCCCTCAATGAGACATCCATGTATACTTTGTCAACAGAGTACAAAGAGAGCTTCAAAGTGAAGGGCAGGTGTATACTGTATGGGGTCATGCATTGCTCAGGGTTGTTTCTTTAACTCTAAAGAAGACCCTCAGATGTAGTTTGGAGCAGGTCAAATGGAGTGTAAGCTCAATTCACTGTGCCTGGGTAATCAGTTTGATGGAGTAGGTACTCCTCAGGTCTGTGAAAGAACAAGGTAAAAGCACCTGTATGAGGCTTAAAGTCATAAAGGTGCTTTTACCTTGTCTTGCCACCCATACACCTTTTCAGAAATAACGACAAGTGAGAGAGAATGGAATGTAATGAAATGTATGGGGTTGTGTTATGTTATATGTATGATGCTTTGGCAATATTGTTCCACCGTCATGCCAATAAAGCGAATTGAATTGAATTGAGAGACCGAGAAAGAGGCGAGAAAATACAACAACGCAACAAACAATCTGAAAGAGTGATAATGTTCCTGTCCTTTTAAAAAACACGCATCAATTTTCAAAATGAAGTGGGTCACTGAATAAATCAATCTCAGGTTAATAAAGTTGTCATGTGGTTGATTTTCTGAGGGAGAAAGAAGATAGAAAGAAGAGAACGACAGCAGAAATATGACCCAGTCAGCGTTATCTCTTTATTTTATTGTTGCCACAGAGGTCATCGTGAACGCAGCTTCTTGAGTCATTTTTCCTACAACTTTTCCTAAAGAGTCTTATTTTTGTTTTTCTGACTGTAAGTCACATACCGTAAGGCTTTGGCACTAGTGTACGTGAAGGAACTTATAAAAAGACACAGAGCCTCTATAGCTAGAGGCAGGTATTTAGGTGCCACACAAATGCACACATTTTACAACCCACTGTAGCACCATACACCATTTACAGATGCAAGTCACAGCCGTTAGAATTTTCACCACTTTGTTCCTCCAGTCCTTTGCAGTTTAATTGTTATTCTTTCCCCTCTCATTATCTACTTAGTCTTTTTTTCAGTCTCGCTCTCACCAATTAAAGTCAATCAGCTGTCCGATTGGAGGTGAGACTAAAAGAAGCTAATGTGATACGCACGATATAACCATGCAATAGCTCCAGAAAGGCTTAATAAAAACGACACGTGTGTATTTTTCTCTGGCAGAAAAGCTATGGCTAAGCCTTCCTGATTTTGTTGACTAGCTCAGATTTAGTTGATTTTGTCATTATTTTGCTTCAATAATTGGGTAAAGTAGGCTTCCATCAAAAAGAGACTAGCTGCATGTTCTCCTTGGAGGAACATATCTGGAGGAATCACAAGCATTAATGGCTGGGATCCGCTCTGATGGCCCCATCGTAGCGGGAATGCAATGCAGTAGTGCCCAGTGTAATCCAGCCATAAGGTTACTGTTTTGATATTATATACTGTGAGCCCGTTCACTCATCTCGGGGCGTCCAATAACAATGCTTTCAGAAAAAGTGGGAAAAACTGAGTTATTTGATGCTAAAGGTACCCTTTAGTGTCTGTGTGAGTGTCTCTATGAGATGGTGTGGGGCGTCCCGTACAGACCAGAAGGCCTAGTTAACTAGCGCTAGCTAGCTACGTTCGTGATAAAGGTGTTAACAGCCCCCCGAAGCCCCTACACTTACCATAACCATCAGAAATGTTAGTACCTAAACATAAGTCACTGACTTCATGCATGTCGACCCGCTAACCCTACAGCTGTGCGCATGCTAACAGGTAGGGTTAGCCTCCCTTTACGCTGAAGGATACCTTTAGCGTAAAATCCTTACACTTTGTCACGCTGTCTGAAAGCTTTGAGATGAGAATGTGTTGATACCATTTGTGGATATATTTATGAAGGATTCAAAATCAGTAGAGGGATGCTTGTTGAAAGAGCTGTTTGTGTCCCTCTCTCTCTCTTTCTTTCTCTCTAGTTCTCAGGGCTGTTCTGAAACAGTCTCAGTCAATAATTTGGGGTAGCTTCTGGGAGGGCACATCTAATATGGCTTCACTCCAAAGATAATGTGAATGAGTTCATTTAAATATTGGTAGGGACATGTCGTTACCTACACCCTTGTACAGCATTATTAGGGCTGATATTGACTGTCCGTCGCAACAATGAGAGAGGAGAGACAGCAGCCGAGCAAACAAGCTCAGCAGAGCTCAGCAGAGTTTTCCTAAGCGCACGAAAAACACAAAAACTTTCCTACAAACAGCACTGGTGTGCATAAACACCAACCACATGTTATTTTATTAATGTCCCCAAAATAAATACTTACAGGTTATGTGTGTTTACACTGCTTGTCAGTGGCTGATTTACTAAGACACAAATGTTTCCTGCCTCTTTTCCTATCAACTGGCCATCTAGATGACTTGCTTTCCTTGTGAAACTAGTGCTTTTAGAATGAAGTGACATGATTAATTCACTTGAAGGAATGAATCAGAATCTTCACAGATACTCATCAGATGTCCTCTAAACATGACTGGGTCACATGGTTTCAATCAATATTTATATTACTGCAAATGCATACAAAATTGCATACAGTAATCAAAGTGATGTTCGGTGCAGTGACTTTGTTCCACTGTTTAAATCAGACAAAATCAAAAATATGAAAAGACGTCTAGGCCAAAATGGAATACTTTGCTTGCACATACATACATACTGTCATGTACATACATACATACTCATAGTTTAAGTATGTATATATGTGTGAGGTTAAGCATATATACGCAAACTGAGCATGTACAGTATATATGTGCGAGGTGAGTATATATGTATGTGTGAGTTAAAGTATGAATATACGTTTTAGGGGTGGGAGGGTGATATCCATAGTACAGTGGTTAAACATCCTTTCGCATGGGAGACCTGGGAATGATTCCCGCTCACTGTGTCTGTCACTGCAGCAGGTCTGGAGATTATGGTTGATTCTATGTACATTTAGTGATTACAGCCAAATCACTAAATGTACATAGAAGAGGAAAGTCTTTGCCCATTTCATAAGTAGGTGATTATTCATTATCTATTAATTATCAATGTTGTTCAGTGTCTTTACATTTTCAGATGAATGTAACCTAAGCTGTACCCTTATGGAGGATATGGAGACCTGAGGATACTAACAGGTCATGCTGTCTGTCAGCCTTTCAGCTCCACAGGAGCTGCTGCTGAGTTTGTTAACCCTCAGAAGAGGGAAATATTGCATTTCCTCTTCTAGAAAGAGCAACTTTAACTCCTGTGACAGTCCACTGTACTGAGGAAGGAGAATTTGCCAATCACAGACGGGGAGCTGATCAAATAAAAGCTTCAGCTAAATCAGTAAATGGCTATGTAATATGTTGAAAGCAAAACAAGTGAAGGTTTATTACTGCTGAATTAACACTGTATACTTGTTTGGTTGGGTGGTGCAGAGGCAGAAAATTTCTTTTCATGCAGTAGGTTCGTGCAGTAGTAGATAATATACATAATAATATAATGCAGGGATAAAAGTGTCTGCCAAATGAGTAAATGTAATGTATAATAACAGTCAAAAACTTTCCTCTTTCATGACCATTGAAATAAAAAGATAAAAGTGTCAAACAACAGAATCCGTGCGAAAACCAGATTAGTCCGCCAAGTCGTAAGAAATCATCTTTTATTGTCACCATTACATTTACATTCAGGAGGAAGAGGAAGTTTTTAAAAGAATTATTAAAAAAATATATTATTATTATTATTATTATTATTATTATTGTTATTATTATCTACTTCCACTACTATTATCCCTGCACAAAATGAAAAGTAGTTGGTCATGCCTGGGATTTAAACCGGGAACCTACATACATACTAACCTTGCATATACATACTTAAACTCATGCATACATACATATAATCTGCGCATACATAAATACTCACCGTGCGGATACATACATACTTACTGTATGACAGTATGTATGTATGTATGTGCGAGCGTGTATGTATGGCCTAGGCAGCTTCTCATACAAAGCATTCAATGGCGCGATCATATCATCATAATACCATTCCACTGAAAGTCACATTCCACCAGGCATAAATTTGTCCATATGTAACAGTCATCTGCTTCAACAAAGCTTTCACATTTGAAAAACAATCACTTGTATTTATTTTGTATTATTGCCTTTAATAAACTGGCTGACCATATTAATTATCAATCATGTGGCTGATGAAAATTAACTATTTTCAAAAATAAATGTAAATGACATTCTGTTCTAATTAAAGATAAAAGACTTTCAAATATGGTAATAACAACAAACACTTGGCTGTAAGAGCAAGAGTTGGTTTAATGATATCTGACACAAACTATACTGTTCACCACTCATCACTGTATTAGAATCCGCTTTTGCCTGGTATGTGTACACATACGAGCAATTTTACTCTGGATTGTACATGTGCTCATTGCTCTTGCTCATGTGCTTATTTAGACAATAATACAATAATAAAATAATAAAATCAGACACAGGCTACAGTATAGAGAACACATATATACACACTACAAAATATAGACAGAATGAGACAATATTGCAATAAGCAGACTGAAAAAGGACACAGGAGTGAATTATTATTACCATAAATGTCGAAGGTGGAGATATACAGGTGCACATACACATACATGCATACATGTACACATGAACACAGTACGATGGAGCATAGTGCAAAGAATGCTGGAATAAATAAGTATTATGTGCAGGTGTTATGTACTTAAAGCCCCCCTCTATTTTGACATTTCTGTGATATTTCATTTCCTTACAATGATGATTATCCACATAGTTCGCCAAATATTTTTTGACAAATACCTTAATTTTGTGCTCAAAGTTGCAAAAGTTGCTTAGTTGTTAAAACGGGGTTGTGACGTATGACTATAGTAATTCCATAAGTCATACGTCATTCTCCAGGCTTGCGCAGGCGCACTGTCATGCCTCGTTAAAAAACTCTCACGCCGCCACGCTTTGTTAAGTCAGAGCATCAAACCAATAAATGTCGTTGTGAGCTAGCTCACCAATTTATCATGTAATTTACTTAGAACTTAGAGTAGATATGTTCATTATGGCATTTGTGCGTGCGGTGTTGGAGGACAGATGACAGAAAACGTGTCGCGCTTTCACCTGCCACATCTTATACAGTCTGCAACATGCATTTTACTGACGGCAATTTTACCAATGCATCAGCGGAGGCAATGGTATCAGAAGTCTTTGCATACAGTTCAACAGTGTGGCGATGTAATCACAGCATATCGTTAGTGAACACTCCAGCCAGTCAGTTTTTGGTTGTCATGGTAATTGATTACATCCGACTATTAACCACACCCCCATTCTTTGTTTGAGAAAGAATATTAACCAAAAACAGCAGTTAAATCTGGCTGGAGGGGCTTTAATAGTTATTTATTCAAGCATCCTTTGTACCTGCTTTAGCTAATGTTAGCTTCACAGACTGAGAGGACAAACTGCATCATGTCAAACCTGCGGTTCCCCTTCAGAGCTGTTACCATAATATGTGAGCTTAAAAATGTAAATGCTTAAAAGTCAAAACTCAGTTTTAATTACTTCAACCTACTCACTATCAGCCATTAGTCAGCCATACTCAACAAACCTGCCAGACACTCTGATACCGAATGATAAAGCCGTTGTCTTACAGTTTTTTCAATTACTGACATAGAATGGTCAAAACTGAACTTTTCAAAACTCTACATACAGTCTTCATGCATTACCAACATGTATCTTGGCCAAACAGTTAATCTCGCTTTCATTACTCACTCAAACCACAAAAACACTTCATTCATGTCTCAAAATAAACTTAGTCGACCAAAACACTGGCAACAGTTGTCACTCAGGAAGCATTCATTGTCACTCATAACATACGGACCTAAAAAACACTAACAACAGGGAGAATTACATATATTATGAACTTTTATCTTTCAAGTGTGAATGATTTTTCACAAAAATCAGTATTTCATTATAATATAATAATGACATATTTTCACTTTATTAACAATACTAAAGTATATGAAACAAGAATAAATCAGAAATGCTTCATTGTCCATTTATATGTCATTGCCCATAGTAATTTAAACAAATTGAAACAAAAATTCCTAACTCCTAACATTCCTCCTAATTCCTAACATTTCTGCAATACAGTTTTTCTCAGTTGTTTACACAGTAAGACTGAAATTTGATCCACAATGACCACAACCTGTAATTCACATACCAACTCCCTGAAACAATTCTGCTAAAATACAAGCACATTTCCTGCTTTACACTCAGACTGCAGTTCTAATCCACACAAAGTTCTCATTGCACAATGACGTAAAAAATAAAATCTATCTATTTCAGTCTGGTTACTGCAGAATTACAGGGCATTTGCCATCATTCTATTTTCAGTTTGTCTTTTAACAATTTTGGACACAGTATGTTACATTTGAAAATGTGCTGCAAATATAGTGTTTCGCAAGTGGTGGGAGTACAAGAAGGAAAGAGTTCATGGATTTTGGAGAATGTGGTCATTGAATGCATGAAAATTTATTCATAGTTTGGTTCACGTACACTGCTGTTTTGCTGGCTGTTTTGACAATATGACTTCAGTTTCAACCAATTCATGTCAGCACTCGAAAAAAACTGTAATGCGTATGCGAAACATGGTGAAATGTTTTCTCCTCAATCCAACGCTATTATCCTGGATCTCACTGTGAGACATGTCTACAGACTGCTGATTCCGCATGCTGGAGACCAAACTCATCCTGCATTAAAATTCTGACTGTGTCAAAAATTTAGGAACAAATTCTCACAAAGTGGCCGAAGCTACAGTACAATGCACACATCTACAGACCATCGGAATATGGCACAACATGACGCAGCATACAGGCCATTAAGACATGCTCACAGACCTGTAGAATACCAACAGAATATCGTACAGCCCATATTGGCATGTACAGCATATTATACCTATTGTAAGACATTTTTGAATTCAGTTAGAAAAATCAGCACCAGCTCATGGCCAAAGCTTGTTTTTTGCTGCATTTTCACAACATGGGAGTTGCAGAAGTCACGTATCTCTGCGTATTTCTTTTTACATTGTAGTATTAAAATATTAATTACACAATCTGACATGCCTCAAAACTGATAGTGTACAATTACACACTTATTGTTACTAAGACTTTTTAAGATCTCTCCCACAGCCTGCTGAGTCTGCTGTGCAGACTTAGGGCCCAATTTACGAACATCCCGAATAAAAAGCACTAAATAATATTATAACTTAGATAACTATATTGCACGTGCAATTTTAGTACCTGTTATGGGTGATTTACTAAGAATTATTGCGTAGATGACAACAGGAACAAACACAATGGAGGTGGCAGTATTTAAATGAGGGTTTTGCGTGTTTAATGGTGGCCATGGAAAGTCAGAAGAGAAAGCAGCCACTGGGAAAAAACCTGGGTTTGTTTCATTCAGTGCGTCCCCAGTATGTGGAAATCGCCTGTACCTGCCCTGAGATTGCACTAACTACTTGGGACAGCACACTTGAAAAACTGCTTTGGGAAACCCCAGCAGAAACAGATACAGTATGCTGGAATGACCCATACGCGAGGAAATGCCAGCAGATCGTGCTTCATCCAGCCAGAGGGAACGACCACTGACCGTCGGCACCATGCATGGTCACTCCCTGGCACTGTATCCCCCAACGTCCCATTCCTTCTCCTATACCTACAATGGGTCGTGTTTCTATTATGACTGGCGCGCTGTGAACAGTTGGTGATCGTTCCCTCAGGCTGGATGAATTTTACGCTTGATCCGTGCACTACTGCAGCTGCCGGCTCTCCGCAGCGCCACGCAACTTTCTAAATTCTTACATCTCACAGAGAAAAGAAGTCATGTCAAAAGGAAATTTGCTTTATTGACATGAATGTTAATACAACAGTATTGGCAAAGCTAAAGGAAAATTTAAAAAACAATTCAATTTATATAGTTCATCGAATAAATAAAATAACTGTATTTCAATACATTGGATAAAGAATATTATTATTTAATATTGTTAATATCTTCTTTCATTACGGCTGTGTCTCTTCAAAACGATAGCAGCCGTCTCTGCGCAACACTTGCCGGTTTGCACCTTCCTTTCAAACTTATTAGATACAGCAGCTGTTGCACTCACATGAAATTGCGATTAGGCTTGGTAGATCACAATGCGCATAGTATATAAATGTAAATAAATTGAATTGAATTGAAATGTATTTACATGTTATGCCCCAAACTGCATACCACATGGACCCTGGCACCTATTTTTAGGAAAAACGCCTACAATTACATACCCAAAATAAATCAGTAATATCTCCTCAACCATTAGGCCTAGATGCATAATTCTGGTCTCCTTTGAAATGTCAGA
>JAPMOB010217547.1:0-20311 GCA_029875015.1 Lepomis gibbosus | reverse complement strand
TAAATATATAGCTAAGTTACTGAAAAGATCCTGTTACTGAAACAAATAACTGTAAGTTACTGAAACAGACTAAAACATTATTACATTATATACTAAACGGGACATTTTGAAAGATTGAACTTTTCCTTTGTCTCATTTGTCTCCGATTGAATGTGCCCCTCTGGCAAAACAACTGGCCCCAGTCTGGCCCCCTCAATAAAATTGGTCCAGAACCGCCACTGCTTGGTGCAGCTAGGAATAAGCCAATGCGGTCGCCTTGCTCCTGCCAGGTTTAAATGTCGTGTGACATGGTGACATTTTGCAGCACCGGCGAAAGTTGGACAACATTTTTTAACCAGCATGCCTAAACGCCAAATTTCTTTTCAGGTGGCGCATGTTAGCAAGTGTGCATCTGTTCTGATAATGCACAACAGCTCCCCCTTGTGAAGAAGCTGCGACCTACTAAAGTGAGAGTGAATATTACATACCCTCAGGTCAAAAAAAGCCTGTTTGAGTCCAAGCAGTCACAGTTTTTTTACGTTTGTTTGTTTGTTCTTTTTTACAAAAGGCATTTATTGTTTGTAGCCTCTGTAAATTTATTTCCATTTATTTATTTAATTTTTCAAACATCTTGTAGAATATCTCGTTCTGTTTTATCTCCACGTTCAATATGTCATTCATCAATTCAGTGCAAAATAACTTGCCTGAGCTGACAGTAGATTGAAGTGGGCTGGAAAAGACCCTGAACTCGTTATTGCTGAGAGGCTGCTGTGTTGTAATGTGTTTAAGTGGACACTAGATGGTGCGCATTAACAGTTAAATTTAATGAGTGGCTCGCCGGCTCGAGTGCGCCTCAGGCTCTGGAAACACTCCTTCACAAAACTAAGTGATGTAGGTCACAGACCTGTCAAAATATGCAGCAATGTCCGGAGACAAAATATACAGAGATCTTGGAACGCGCGCTTCATAGGCCCAATCATTTTTCAAGCAGACCATAGCTCCGTGGAGTGAAGTAACCAGTACAGCTTTTAATTATTTAGGGCCTGAACACATAGAAACAAGCTGTTGGGTGTTTGGACAGAAGCATTTAATATAACGGCGTAAGGATTAAATCCATCCCAACTTTTTGGCGCTGTTAAAATTCATCACAATGCAGTTGCTTTTACTTGCAGCGGTGTTTCTCTTTACGCACGACCTCACTGGAGCTGTGCGCTCTGATAAGTGCGCCTCCCGCTGCGACGTGGGGTCGTGTCCGAGCCCCAGCTGTCCCTACGGGTACGTCCCGGACAGATGTAACTGCTGCCTGGTCTGTTCGCCGCGCGAGGGAGACCCCTGCGGCCGCAAAAACGACCTGCCCTGCGGGGATGGCTTGGAGTGCTCGCTGCTCGCTGGGGGGAGGCGGCGAGGCTCCAAGGGGGTCTGCCGGTGTAAGATGGAGCATGAAGTGTGTGGAAGCGACGGGAAAACGTACGGTAATGTGTGCAAGATGAGAGCAGCCAGCCTTAAAGCTCAGCAGAAGGGGACACCCGCAGTTAGCCAAGCGCACAAAGGACCATGTTCACCTCCAGGCGCAGGTGAGACCGCTTGGGATGTTCATAGTGCTACAGTTTTTTTAAATTATCCACTTGATACAGTAAGACACTTAAAATAATATCTGTAATACAGCTGCAACAAGTGGTTGATTAATCAATTAGTCGATTGTCAGAAAATTAAGTTGTTTTAGTCATTTTTCAAGCAAAATATATTCTCTGATGTTAGCTTCTTCAGTATTATGATTAGCTGCTTTTTCGGTTTAATGTAAAGTTTTTATCAGTTTAACTGTAAACCGAAAATGTTTAGAGTTTGACTGTTGTTGGGACAAAAAAAGCAATCTGAAAAGCTCACTTTGGACTCAGGTCACTATTTTTTGGTCACAAAAAATCTAAATAATCGATGTATAAACTACTAATGAAAAATAATCCTTAATCCTTGCAGCCCTAATCTGGATTTTTTTAAACACACTTTGGTTAGAATTGGCGTTGTATTTTTCAAAACTTTACTGGAGAATAAACGGTAAACCTTAGGATCATCCTGAATTTGGGCCTTTTCTTCTGTAACTAATTGTAAAATATTATTTATTTTTGCATTACCAGGATATAAATTATAATGAAGAATAATTGTCTGGCATTTATCTTCCTTAGTGTATGATCCATTTTGAGATAGATAAGGTTACTAAATAGAGGTTATTTTACATTTCAATGAAGTAGCGGTGGTGGTCTCAGATTGTGTTTTAATTTATCTACAATCCTGATTTTGAATTATGCGTTCAGTATGTGTGTGTGTGTGTGTGTGTTTATGTTAATGCAGTGTGTTCTTCATGTCAGTATAGGTCGTCCCCTGGTCCGTCCCAGCAGCCCTCGCTACAAGTTCAACTTCATTGCAGATGTGGTGGCGAAAATAGCACCTGCTGTGGTTCACATTGAACTGTTCATAAGGTGTGTGTGTGTGTGTGTGTGTGTGTGTGTGTGTGTGTGTGTGTGTGTGTGTGTGTGTCAAAGCTATACATAGATATATATAAAGATATAAATTATTAGACTGTCATTGTTTGGATACACTCATGCATTGTGAACTTGAACTTTAAGAATTCACAAGTTCTCCTACAGTACATGCCTTCTGGGAAGTCTTCAAATTCAAATCTTTTGCTGCCACAGTGTGCCAAACTGTTTAAGAGCTGCCTTTTTAAAAAAAAAAGATATCTTCTCCCTGTCTGCAGACATCCTCTGTTTGGTCGCCACATGCGTCTCTCCAGTGGCTCTGGTTTTATTGTGACCCACTCAGGGGTGATCGTGACCAACGCTCACGTGGTAACCACACCTGCCACGGTTTCAGGGAGACCCCAGCTGCGCGTGCAGCTTCACGACGGCGACGCATACGAAGCCGTCCTGAGAGACGTGGACAGGAAGGCAGACATCGCCACAATCAAGGTCAATCCTCAGGTGAGAGCATCCACACTGCACAAAGGTTCATTTACAGATCACGATGCCTTTCTTCACCCCTTTTCTCTTTGTCCTAATTGAGGTAATGTTAAGACATGTTCTCCTCCCTTAATCTTTATACAAAAACATTCTCCACTATTGCACAAGAGCCCACATCCTGACACGTTTGTATGCCAAGTTCTGACAGTTTTCTGCTAGACATTCATAAGACACATGGGAATACTTTCATAAACAGCAGCTCTGTGACTCAGAGACGCAGCGCTGATGTGTGTATTCTCACACCCATATCTCAAATACTTGGACAGTTTTGTAAGCGTTAAACTATTCGGCATTCTTCCTTTCTCTCTCCGTCTCTGTCTGTTTCCAAATATCTTTTACCTATCTTTTGTGTTTTCTCTCTGTACCTTGCCCAATATGTCTGACATGTCTCTCACCTGCAGTTGTGTACATTGAACTGTTCATGTGTGTGTCCACGTGGGAACAGAAGAAGCTTCCCGTGCTGTCTCTGGGCCGTTCAGCTGATCTGAGGCCAGGGGAGTTTGTGGTGGCTATCGGCAGCCCTTTCGCCCTGCAGAACACCGTCACCACCGGCATCGTCAGCACCGCTCAGAGGGACGGCAAGGAGCTGGGCATCAAGGACTCAGACATGGACTACATCCAGACTGATGCTATTATTAATGTGAGCTCACACACACACACACACTAATATGCACGCCCACACACAGTTTACAGCTTGATGATTTATTTATATAAATACAGATAACAGGAACATTAACATTGCTTTTGTTGTTTATGGATGTATGTGCCATTGATGTAATTGTCTCTGTCTCGTATTTCATCGTATCTATGAGAAGTACGGAAATTCTGGAGGACCTCTTGTTAACTTGGTGAGTAGTGTTATAATACCTGTTCTGATATATATGATTGTGGGGGATTATTCAGTGGGACTGTAAGAGGTCCACATTGTAATGTGTAAAAAGTATGATGTGGCCTAATTTTTAGGCCTCCAAATTCTTGTGAAACAATAAATTAGAAATCTGTCAAGTTGATACATGACTTTGGAGCATCATATCTATTTTAATTCTATAGCATGGAAGACCCTATAATAGTACTATCTTTATTCAACTATGCACATTTTCCTTTAAATTATATTTGTATTAATAAAAAATATATTTTATCCTCCAAATATTGACTGAATTTCACATATTTTGCCATCCTGCCATATTTTTTGTCTTAGCTTTTTCTAAATATTGGCCTAAATGTACGCCAACACTTGGACAGCATTTAAGATCCAATCACTGGGAATGTTTACTGTGTGCTGTGAATGTTTGTGTGTGTGTGTGTGTGTGTGTTTGTATTTTTTACTTTCAGGATGGTGAGGTGATAGGCATCAACACGCTGAAAGTGACAGCAGGGATCTCCTTTGCTATACCCTCAGACAGAATCAGCCGCTTCCTCACAGAGTCACAGACCAAACACAGCAAAGGTCAGGGGTCAGGGCTTGAACAGCAATTAGCAAACAGATTCAGCTTTTTTTTAATTGTTAGAGAAGTGTCTTTGTATGAAGTGTTTGTTTCATAGTAAATCCAAACCCAGTTGTTGTTGTTGTGACAGAAAAGACAAGACTGCAAAGAAGACTTACAGAGGAACCGCAGTCTGATGCAGGTGAGAGCTGCTGATGCACAAGCCCCTACTGTAATGGAGTTTCAATGACTGTTTCCATGTTTGAGGTTCTGTGCCGGCTTTCTCCAAGTTTAAGTTTTTACTTTTCTGTTTTTAATGGTGTTAGAAGTGAAGAGACATTTTTTAGGCATCAGGATGGTTACCGTCACCAGAGGGTGAGTTGTATCATCCACACACACACACACACACATAGATTGTAACTTTCTATCACAAATGTTGATTTAGCATTTTGTTAAAAGGTGGTGGAAGGCTCTTGTTACCCATTTTCTTCCACTAGTTTGTGTAACATCTGAAAAGAAATCACCGTCGTTAATATCAGTATTAGCATATATATATTTGCATTAACGTTAGCATCAATATTATATTCTTGTGTGTGTTTTAGTCTACTAGCAGAGTTGAAACGTCAGATTGCACACTTCCCTGAGGTCACCAGTGGAGTGTTGGTGCAACAGGTCATAGCTGACACGCCAGCACAAAAGTATGTTCACACACACATGCAAAAACCCAAGCACACACAAACACAGCACTGAAGAAACTTTGCTAGGAGCGAGACCACGATTTATCAAAGTAGCCACTTTAAATGCGCTTGACTTATCAAGTGTTTCCGCACTGTGATTTATTATTTTTGGACTATTAGAACATTTTTCAATAAATGACGATACACAAATGTGACTTGTGACATAACCTATGGCCATTTATGTTTACATTTACGTTACAACTGGTACCCCAGGCAGGCCTGTAGCAAATCACTGACTCCAATTTCTTTCCTCTGTGTTTTTTTCAGAGGAGGGATTAAGGAAGGGGACATTATAGTCAAACTAAATGGACAACCAGTGCAGACCACTGAAGACATCCGTGAGGTGTTGCAACATGACCAGCCTCTCCTGCTTGAGATTCGTCGCGGCAATGATGACCTTCTGTTCAACATCTACCCTCAAGTTATAGCACATTGAAGAACAGGACAGTTTATTTGTTTTAGGTGTGAACAAATGTTGGGCAGGACTCAGTCAGTGTAGTGGCATTAAAATTCAATATGGCCATGGGCAACACACTGCAAGGAATTATGAACAAGCCTTATGTGCAAATATGAACTGATCTGTTTATTCAGTTATAATTTTTGGTAAAACGAGAAAAATAAAACAGCATTTGAGGTGTGTTTCATCATACAGACTCTGCTTGATAAATACAGTAATTTATTACAATACTCTAAATACTACAGAGGAAAATGTGTTGCACTGTAGATTGTATAAAGCTCAAAGAATTTCAGAATAAAAGCTTCCAAACAAGCGGCTGTACGCTGGTACGTATTGTTCTATCCACTTCGTTCAGCAGCTGTCGTCCATCTGCACAGACAGCAGGCTCCACTCCTTTGTTTATGTCTTCCCATCCCTCCTCCCTCCCCCCAGCCTTGGAAAGATGTTCTCCTAATTTATACAAACCTTAACCCACACCTAGACACACAGAGTGCACACACTCACTCACACACTGAGCGAAGTCCTGTTACTGCAAAAGTCACTTTTATCCTCTCCTGTTTTGGTAATGGAAATCCTCATGCGTACAGTTCTCTGAACCTTGAAGTTAAGGACAGAAATTCCTTGTGAGGCTTCTTTGTCTGTGTTTTTAATCCAAATGCAGCCTGAAACTAATGACAAAACTCAGCTTGGCAGCATTTGCTTCAAAATAAAATAAAATGCCATTATGTAGAGTTATCCTGAACAAATAAACAAATTAATCCAATCTGATGTGTACACAGCTCATTAACTGGAGCCAGACAGACAATACTTCCTGTTTATTTGGATGAAGGCTGTGCCATGTGACCATTGGCTGCACCACTGTGAAAGACAGACAAAAGGAAGACGGAACAAAGAGAAAAGAAAGGCATAGCGATCAAGAAAAAAAGGTGCCCAGAGACTAATAATAGAGACTGCCACAGTGGACAAATTCCTACCACATCACCCAGTGGGAGTCTTGCTTTAACATGTGCCCCTTTGAGTCTTAGCTGCGAGCAGAGTGTGTCACTGACCCAGTTGTTTGACTGTGTGTGGTGTTTTCTAGTCTTACCAAGAGATATTATCATAGCAAAGCGCCAGACTACTATAGTGGGACAGGGTGCACAGCTGTTTGTCCTTACACAGGAAAAACACATTCAAACAATGTCGCTGAGCTGGAAATCAAAACATCTCCCGTTTATGTTCAACTACAAAGACTTCCTGTATCTATGCTGCAATTAAGGCCTTCATGTTTACATTGTGGACAAGTGCAGCCCCCAGTGAATCTATCACCATCTAGGGGCCAAATGGAGCGAAGTCTGGTTTAAATTAAACACAAATTATGATTCCCAAATAGACCGCTAGATGGCGTGTGCGGTATTTGCTAATACGTGGCAACTGATCCTCAGAATAAGAGACCACTGGATAAGTGAGGTATAGCTACTGAAGCAGTCTAAATATAGCTCTGGTCTCTAACTGGGTGATGTTGAAGCTAAAGTAGAGGGCAATGTTAAACATCTGAAACCACATGAAGGACTATTATGGATGACACATTCACAACCAGTTTGTCTTTACAGTTGATCATGTCCCTAAACAGAGTCTTGTGGTAATGTGTTGCAGACAAAGGTTTTGTAAACCCTGTCTCTGACAGTATAAACAAACCGAACATTTTAGTAACTATAAGGCTTCTTGTGTGATCAACAAACATGAAAGGTTTTCTGTAGTGCATACAACCGAGTGCTGTTCACTGGATAGGTTGTCATAATTGTGCTGTTAGAAAATGATGATATAACACTTTTAGGAACTGTTTTCAAAGATTTCTATATGTAAATGTTCATACACTTGTTCATACACTTGTATGTTTTCCTCTGGAGGAGCTTTGTCAGGTCTGACAAAATAACCCAGATGATGTTATTTGAGGTCGGGCGTGGAGACTACAACTCTGTAAAACAGAAAGCCTGCATTGCAAACTGAAGGCTTGGAGTTTGATTGACATAGGCACATACCAGTCAGAGAGGGCCTAAAAAAAAGTTGGAATCCAGCATTGTTGGAGTTTGGCCAGTAGCAGGAGCTAAAAGTCAGGATATCTTTGCCTCGGCTGCTTTAATTTTGACCACTCTTTTTTTTTTTTTTTTTTTAAATCTGTCTCTCATGACTCCCCCAGTGGAGTGACTTCCTCACTGTAGTACTCCTTTAAATCGGAACCCTTTACTGGTGAAAGAAATTCTTGTGAACTCGTCAACTATTTATTGATGAAGCATGATTCAGGAAACTCAGGATGTCTTACACAACATTGTGTGTTGAAGGCTGGCCACGGAGACTGGCAACAGACAGTCAGTCTGCAAATATCTAAGACCGAAGAAGTACACCATATCCTCTTTCACTGGCCTGCTTAGACAACAGCTCAGTCCTATTCTACCCAACTTTCACCATGTACACACAGAGAAAGACAGACGCATGAACTATTGCTAGAGAGACAGAGCTCTAGTTCTGTCTGCAAGTGACCTGAATGTGACCCATATTTCACCTTTCCCCACATAGCCCCCTAAGCAAAATCTTTTTCATCAAAACATCAACACAATCATAAAACTGATAAAGCCTAATTTTGAAATTTCACCCACTTTATACTTTCAATAATCAGTCACAACATTTAGAAGTAACAACACACATATAAACTAAGATCATAGATTGATTTAGAAATATAGATAATCAGTTTCCCAGAATATTACTTTTAAATTCAATTACATGCAAAAAAAGTGTTAAACACTGTAATTTTATTAACTTTTCTCTGTTAAAATTCATTCTGCTCTAACGATAATATGAATACACAAGGATTATAATTAAAATGTGTATCACAAAGCAGAAACGTTTATCATCAACCACTTCTCCCTATCAAAACTGGAATGATTATAGCATTATGCATACAACTCAAAAATATCTCAACACCTTAATGTAAAGCTATGGTAACACTGATTTAAAATGGAGGATAAGATTGATTCAGACAACCTCATAACATTTCTCTAACCTTTAACACGTGATCAGCACACAACACACACAATAACTAACCAACTATACCAACATACAAAAGTCCATTGGTGTAGGTCTTATAATGGATTACTGTTTACAACATTCTCAAGCAGTGGAATACAATAATAGAAATAGTCCCATTATGTCACTCACCTTGCTGGATCACTTTCCTGTACTTTATTTTAGCTAAGCCCATGTCCTGGTCCAAATCATTATGTTAACATAATTAACAGATGGGTGGCTAAGAAGTTACTTTTTTGGTGAAACACTGACGTACATTTAGTGACGGAGTCCTACATGAACACATACTTTTCCAAGCTTTTTTCAAAGCTAGTTTCTTTCTTTGTATTTTGAAGTGAGCAGGATGTACCTCAGTGTACCAATCAGAATTTAGCAACATTTAAATCAAACTCTGATGACAGTTTTATCATGACACATGATTATTGCTTATGTTTCCAGCGCTGATCAACACTCATCCCCATCAATTTTCTATTAAAGCAGATTCGCTTAGCTTTATACATTTTTGATTGTTAGCTCTTAATAAATGCTAAAGGAAGTGTTGGTTCATGCAGGGCACTGAAGTCCTGTGGGTATAGGCTGATTGGCATTAGCTGTTTTTAATATGCTTTACAAGGTTTGGCTTATTCACAGCTGTGTCTGTTGATAATGTCCAGTCACATTCAGGTGCAGGGCAGACTTCACAACCTGACAATATCAGTGTATCACTGTTTACTCCAGTGCTGCAGCAGCTCCCTGCATCACCACAGTATTATTGATTTAACTATAAGACTTAATGTTCATGTATGTGTTCATTAAGGAGGAGTAGCTCTCCCAGCAGATCCCTCAAGCCTTTTCTTCCAAATCTAACTGTATAACTGCTACAAATGGTCTACTTCATGACATTAGTGTTTCTGATGGAACTACGGATGTATTTATTTTTTTCCTTTCCTTTGATTGTTGCACATTTAGTCATGAATATTCCATGTTCAGAAATTCAGAAGTTCTTTTAATTTAAACCAAGTTTTCAGGAGCTTTAAGAACCCAAACAGCTGTCTCCAATTCAAACTCTGTTTTGTTTATCTGGCCTTCATGTATCCTTGTTTCTCATATCCAGTTATCACCTCCTATCTCTGTTTTATTGTTCTCTAATTGTCACTGAACTAGCTTTTCATCTTTATTTTCATCCCAGTAATACCTAGGGGGGCTACCCACGCTTTTAGCTCCGCTCCATGCCTGGAATGAGGCTGGGTAGACATTTGAACTCCATGAAGGACATCCATAGGGAATAATGGACTCTCAGCCAAGGCCCATGTTTTAATTTGTTTATCAGTAAGAGATAAAGCCTGACTGACATTTATAGTGGGGCACAGTTATAATGCTCTATATAATGTCAAACTGTGAGTCATCTGTGACCTCAGAACCTGATGACATTCTGAGTGACATCACTAGCACTTAATGGATGCTAAGCGCCATCTCTCTACTGTTTGCAAACAAATACACACACACACACACAAACACACACACACACATATTTATATGTCACCCAAATTAACCTCAGATGAAAGCTTATACGGTGGCAATATCGCATAATAAAGAAAACCCTCCTGATATTGCATGTGGTGGACAGTACATTTATTCAAGTACTGTACTTGAATACAGTTTTGAGTTACTTGCACTCCATGTACTTTATACTTTCACTCCATAACAGACAATAGTTACTAAATACCTTTCAGATTCAGATTTTTATTACAAAATATAATCAACAAAGTAATTATGTGTTAGTATGGATTAAGCTAGCAGTGTATAAAAAAGTTGAAATTTACTCTGCCTTTACTAGCTGCTTACACATAAATGCATCAATACTTATAATCCATTAATAAAGCCAGCTCAAAAGACTATTCACAGTTAAGTTGTGAGTTGGAGAAACTTTGGTGGCACAGTCTGCATACTGGCATCTGGCATGGGAGCAGAGCTATAGACAGATTGGATTTAATTAGAGAAACTGTTAAACTGTGTCGTTATAGGACCTAACTACTTCCATCTGTCTGGAATCCGACTCTCACTGTATGATTCATCGCCTTACTGACCAAAACTACTGCAGGCAACTTAGTGTAAGAAGAGAGAAGAGAAGAAAAGAGAAGAGAACCTTTGAGCAGACATTTGTCTTTCCACACATCACTCATACAGACGCCCATGCAGCCTTAGCATACTGTACAATACAGCTAAAGGCAACATCTCTCCCACAATGAGGCTCCACAACTGGACAATTAGTCCTGGAAAAGCATAAGTAGATCCATATGTTGTTGTGTGGAGTATTATGCCTGGGATCTATGTTGCGCCTTCACCTCCACAAATGTGATATAATAGATGATGGTACATTCAAGTGCAAAGCTGCACATGAGAATATACTGCATATATCCTTGTGCTGGCTAGCACACAGAATACTTCATTTTCCAAAGTTACCACACAGTTTTTGAAGATCGATGAGGGCTGGAATTCCAGGCATTCCTGGCAAAGTTAGTTTTTACTGAGTTTGTCTCTGGAAATACTCTGTCTATCCAGAGTCATTTCAAAGTTGTTGTTTTTTGTCCCTTCAGTCCATCCAAATAGCTTGCTGTCAAAAAGATAGAAAGGGGTAATTATACAAAAAAGGGTGGACAATGGAGGGAAGACGTTTTTACTTCATTTCCTCATACATAGAACATGCACACATCTGCCAACACAGGTGCTGAGAGATATTTTTCACACTTTTTCAGCCCCTCTCCTGGTGGATTTCATCTTTCTTTGTCTACTTATAGTTTCTTACACACTTAGTAGAATTAGTATTTTTTTTCTCAAGATGACGTCTCTAGCACTCATCTGCTAAACATACAACATTAATTCATCACTGGCGGCCTGTGTAGAGGAATGGCTGTGCCCTTTTGACTTGTCATTTCTTATTTCTGGGTGTGAATATGGTTGACATTAAATCCCTTGTCAGGTAGGAGGGTTAGTTAATATTGCAATGTTACTAAATATTCTCTTGCTGCGACATGCCCAGCACCAAACACCCGATAAACACAGTTAACAACCAGCTGGTGATCGTGGACCAACCATCAACTAAAGAAGAGCCAGATGTTCCTCTCAGGATTTGGTGAAGACCAAATCAAACATGACTTTAAATGTTTTACAGTGCTAATTACAAGTACTACTTACCAACTACAGTACTAACAGTGCTCTGTAATGGCTCTTTGCTAACATGTTGGCCAAATCAACTTACATGTCAGTGTCATGTTTACAGCTTGTCTCCGATACGCACAACTGGCCACAAACAACTGTCAGTGAAGGTTCATTAGCAGTTCAGTATTTTGGAAAATACCTATTTTTTTAGTTTATTGCTGAGAGTTAGATGACAAGATTAATACCACTCTCGTATCTTTGCATTATCAATCCAGGTAGAGCCAGAAGACAATTAGCTTGGCTTAGCATTAGGACTGGAAGCAGGTGGGAAACAGCTAGCCTGGCTCCCTTCAAAGTTTTGAATCTGAGTAATAATGATTTATCTCATTTGTTTCAATGGAATAACAAGTTGTGGTTTTATAGAAAGTTACATGTTGTAACTATTTATTTGTGACCAACGGCCAGGAGCAGTGACTTCCTGGACTCATGTAATTAAATTAATGTAATGTAATGTGAAACCACGAATTATCATTTTTACATGTCTGTTTGTGTGCAGATTACCATTATAAAAAGTGAGCTTGAGAGGTGTTAGTGGGTAGATTCTTTGGAGAGAGTCAGGCCATGGTCTGAGCAAAACTGTTCGGTAAATCTCTTTCAAAACAGAAACAGAAGCCAGTGCTTTGCTGTGGTTTTACACAAATTCCTCAGAACTGGATGGCCTCATATACACACAGCTGAAGAAATGAGACAAACACCCACACATGTGCGCGCACTCACACACACAGACCGTCACACAGTAAAGTGAGACCACAAATTCTTTTGTCAGGGCTCCAGTGATAGCTAAATCCTGTGAGCCCTTCCTCAACTCCCTCTTTCTGGCAGACTGCTGACTCACGCTTCCTACTCCTCTCTCTCTGTCTGTCTGTCTCTATGTCTCTCTTTCTTTATAAATCCAGCTGCAGCCTTTTCCCTCAACTCCTCTTCTTTCTAACTCAGGCATTTTGGGGGATTTTGAATAATTCAGCTGCAAGTGTTGGTTAAGTTCATGGATTGTGGCAGTGTTTATATATGTAACTAGTCTTAATCACCAGGCCCTCCTGCCTTTGCGGTTTATTTATTGTTTGAATAAACAAAATAATTGCCTCATACTGTAGCTGTATAGCTAAGTCTCTAAGACTCATAATGAGAATAATGCCTGCTGTGATAGAGGCCCAGTATTTTGTGGGCAAATTTGGCACTCACATGGAAACCACCATTTTATTTTAGTTGAAAAAAGGTTCCTTTGTTTTGAATATTTAGCTTGTTGTTGGTTATGTCTTACTCATAGAATATTTGTTTGTTTACCCAACAGCCTTTGCTGTCACCACCATCAGAGGTGGTGGATGGCGCTCACTGCCAGGTGTCATATACCTGGTTGGCTAGAAGCAGTTTGAAAATAATGCAGGTTATACATAGTAACACATCATGCAGAAGTCTCCTCATTTTAAAAGCAGCAAAAGGCGACGTCTGGAACACGCATTTGTGAAAATAAACAATAAGCCAGCCAAGGAACGCAGACACTGTAATCTTGAATAACTGCAAAGTAGAGAACCACATGTTGTCTAATGGCCTGAGCGGGGGCCAGAATTGTCTTATCTAAAAACAAGAGTCTCCTCACTTTATTGCCAAGTCCAAAATGTCCAAGGCTTAAACCCAAAGGATGCTAGTTAACTACAAGAACATGGCTAGAAGAACATGGCCTATTTTAATTTTACAGAAACAAACACAACACTGTTTTTGATTTAATGACAATGCATTTTGTTTTCCCCACCAGTGGAAGGATGTCAATTGGTTGCTTGGTCTATCAGTCAGTCTGTCAAGAGAAAGATATCTCTACAAATACTGGTCAGATTGCAGTGATGGAGTCAAACAAGACCAATTCAACTACAGTATAAATACTTGGTCCCTCAAGGATGCCATTCAGGTTAAGGAGTCTGTAAGCACAACTACACACCAGCAGTTAATTTACACATGTATATTTTGTTTTATTTGTTTATTGTTAACAAGTGCAAAAAGTGTCTCTTTACAGCATCACACACTTGCACTCACTCATTCCCCGGCCAGGCTTCCATACATTTAGCACGTGACTGATAGTGAGATAAAGTGGGAGAGAGAGGCAGGGAGTGAAAGCGAGAGTGACAGAGAGCATAGATGAACGTGAGTGTATGTGTGTGTCTGGACATGTGAGTGTCTGCACAAATTAGCGCTTGTGCGCGGAGCCTCGGCTCTGTAGCTCAAAGGGCTAAGACCTATTTATACATCTAAACTCCCGTGCTCCAGAAACCGTCACCCATGACATTTGTTATCCATTATTTTTCTTCCTCACGTCATCTTCTCATCTTTATTCAAATGTCTTATTCTTCTCTCATCACCATCAACACTGGACAGGTATTATACTGCAGGGGCATGCTGCCATCGCCACCGCAACAAAATGTCCCGCTCTCAGGCCTTTCAAGTGTAGTATTGAATTGACTGGAGCAGACAGATCAGGGTTAGTGCTGCCAAAAAGGTGTGATTCTCGCCTCTCAGTCACTAAGAGCCCTTTAGTAGTACTAAAGAACTGCACCCAGGGGTGAAGCCTGTTGAGGATGTGCTCAAATGTGAATTCTGGTTTAAAATAGTCATCTTCATCACAAAAAAACAGCACACGTACTCAGCATATATACACAAAGTCATAGAGCCAGGGACAGTGGGGGAAGGGGGAAGTCGTACGGACCTGCTTACTGGACTTCTTAAGTGCTTCTGCCATCAGATACTGTTGCTTGCGTAACACCCTCTCCAGCCCTGGAAACCCAGAGAAAACACGTGACCAGTAAGAGGGTTCCTTCTGGCTGAGGGGTGATTTCTCATTCCCTCTCTTCCTCTTTCTCTCCCTCTTTTTGCCTCTCTTTTTCTCCTTCTTCGCAACAAAGGGTTTTTTTCACAGCAAAAGAGCCATTAACTTCCACTGAGGATAGCAAAATGAAACAAAGACAAAAAGGGCAGCATATTAGGCATATTATTTTATCTACTGTAAATGTGGTCTTCTCCGACCCTGTTAATGATTGAATATAAATGGAGCCATTTGGGGACAGCGGGGATAAACAACATCTTAGGAGCTGCTGGGAAGAAAAGCAGCTTCAGACCCATAGATAAACATATATTATGTGTACATACTGAGGAAAACGCTGCCCACGCAGTCACACACACTGCGTGCAGAGTTGAAAAGTATGGAAGATTTAAAATGCCAAAATAAAAATAAATCAAACAAAGAAATATAGTAAAATTAAATGAAACATATCTTCAGTTATCAAAGAAGTACGCTGAATTTTTGTTCAAAATATGACACAGTAAATACATACTGTACATAAAAAAGGAAGGCTACATAAAACAATGCACATTTTATTTCACTTTATTTCTTTGTTTTGTTTCTTTTTGAGTAGGCTTTTACATCTTCAATAGACAATACACACCTGATTACTTCAGGATAATTTCCACCAGCTTGTTATTGTGACAGATTTTCTGTTATCATTATTAGCATTTAACCCCATTAGCATTATAGTTCAAAAAGGTGTATAGAAATAATTTCACACCTAAAATAGACTATAGCTGCCTTTAAGACATTCTGGGAAGGTATCATCCATCTTTCTATCCTTCCTGCAAATGTCCTTCCTCCCCCTTTATTCATTTTTCTTTCCAGCCTCAGGTCCTATCCTTCCTTTCACACTTCTCTTACTCTTTCGTCTCTTCAACCTCCATTTGTAATTTAGATGATGCCTAACACCTTGTCTGATATTTTCAATAACTATATTTAAATAAATATGCTGAGGCAAATGTTTCTTACAGGCATTTTAGTGGAGATCAACACAAATCAGTGCTGAAGAAGATGAAGTTCAAAGAGTTACAAAGCCACCAGAGATTTGGTGTTGCTATGGAAATGTGTCTCTTTCTCTTTCTCTCTCTCTCTGTAGCTACGTGTGTGTGCTTCACCTGATGTTTTTGGAGGGGGTGGACTAAATCTGTCACTGTGGTCACAGCTTAACTGTAGCTATGTGCTCATGTTAATCTACTGTAAAGCTTTTAAAGGAAATATGCTGCATTTGTGCACACACACAAATGCAAACACACACACATCACGAATTTATAATATTTCTCAATTTTTAAGCAGCGCCAGTGTCATATTTCCGCAGCCGTCCCTCAGGGCTTTTTTCAGGCAGAAGCAGAGTCATATTTTAGGGGAGAAATGTGACATTTTAGTGCAAGCACCATGACACCCCCATCTCCGATATTAACTCCTGCTTGCATGAGTATTGTTCAAGCGTCACATGAGCCATCTACCGACTGCACGTGCAGGGCGCACGGAATTGCCAGCAGAGAGAGGAGGCGCTGGATAGTGCGCATGATCAAGCGTAAAAGCACAGCACTTGGAAATCTGAAGTCATCATTTCTTTTCACGGCTTTTCACGCTGGACTAAACCGCAGGAGGGTAATCACTGGAGAAATAAAAAGAGCACTGACACAAATTTAATCACCGGATAGCTTAAGCAACTTTAAACGGGTTTAATAAGACGCTCAAGCCACTGACTTACAGGCTTGTTTGGTGCATTTCAGCACTGGACAGCTCTCTTCTGCTTGTCTCGTGCTCACAAGCTCACTTCTGGCACGTGCGCCGGGGAAACTGCCATCCGTCACAGCTGGTGGGGGGCAGGAGCAGAGAGCATGGCGAACTCTCCGCAGCATCATCCCCACAACTGCTGCTAACGCAGAGCCTCGAGAGATGAGCATTCCGGAGTTCCTACTGGAATTGGCCATTGTGGTGATAGCTGTTGTCTCATTGTTGACAAACTTGTCAGTGCTGCTATGTTTCACCCAGAGCTCCGACTTAAGATCCCACGTGCCAGGCATCTTCATCCTAAACCTCTCCTTCTCCAACATCCTACTCACTATCATCAACATGCCCGCCACATTTCTCGGTGTGACCAAAAGCGCAAAGCCCTTCGGGGACGTGTTCTGTCAATCTGTCAGTTTTGCTGAGACTTTTCTCACCACTAATACCATGTTGAGCATGGCCGCGCTGAGCATGGACAGGTGGGTGGCGGTGGTGTTTCCCCTGAGTTACTCCAGCAAGATGCGCTACAGGGACGCTTTTCTGATCGTCGTGTACTCCTGGTTGCAGTCTCTCACCTTTTCTCTGGTCCAGCTGCTGATGGACTGGGGAGGTTACAGCCACACTTACGCTTCGTGCACCGTTCACCTGGATGGGGAGGAGAGGTCGCAGCTTGCCGCCTACGCGACTTTCACCGCGCTGTTCCACTGTAGCAGCTTTGCGCTCTCCCTCGTCGTCCTATGCTTCGCCTACCTGAAAGTTCTGAGAGTGGCCAGGTCCCACTGCAAGAGGATAGATGTAATTACAGTGCAGACTCTCCTTCTGCTGGTTGATATTCACCCCAGGTAAGGTATAGGCCTAGTGGATAAAAACTTTGAGACTGAAATAGATGTTTGCAGGCTGACTTGTTTCAATGGAGAAACCCCTTGACTTATTTTATATAGGGCTGATCTGTAATAATAATTTTTTACATTGTTAATTATGTAAGATTTCATGTGACACCTGTATCAACCTCTCTCTCTGCATCTGCCCTTCAGTGTAAAGGAGAGGTGTCTAGCCGAACAGAGGAAGAGGAGGCAGCGCGCTGCTAAAAAAATTTGCATCTTCATTGGTTCCTTCATCTTCTGCTTTTCACCCTATGTTATAACAAGGTAACACCCTGCTCTGAAGCCTTTTGTTATTACAGGCTGTATGCCAGTTTGTTAACTTTCCATAGAACTTGTTTGTATTTAAATGCTTTTACAATAATAACCCTGAAAAAATCAAACATTTCCTGTATTTCTTGTAACATTTCTGATGTGCCGATGATGTAATAATAATAATAATAATGAGTTCATTAATCATGCCCTTTTTGTACATCTTACAGTTTTACTGTGGTATAACAATTAAGGCAGAGTGACTAGACACAATATCCTGAACGAATGCAACAGAAATTGTCTTATATATTCAGTGACTTCTGCTTGTATTTCTCCTGCAGGTTGGTGGAGTTGTTGCCCTCTGTGCACATCCCCCGTTATTGGGGCATCACCGCCAAATGTCTGTCCTATTCCAAGACCTCCAGTGACCCTTTTGTCTACTGTCTGCTGCGCCAGCAGTACAGGAAGGTCCTGGTTAGTACCATCAGTCGGGTTCTAAGAAAGGATAAATACTTGCTGTCTGTCCACAGCACGAGCAGCATGCTGGACACCACAGAAGACAGCTGCATTGCCAGAATTACCTGAGCTTGATGTGCAGATATTTGAATGATTCAGCACCTGCATACCTTCTGCAGGAAGGTCAGAGGTCAGGCTCTCTCAAGAGCAGCAGCCCGTCAGATGGAAGTCTTGCTCAAGGACACTTTAACACCTGGGTGGATCACAGGACTCTTAAAGCCATGGTGTCCTCCGTTGGGAGAACTGCGAATACATGAAACAATGTACGCTCAATGAGACTTCACACAGTGCCAAAGGCCTTTTCAAACTCCACAGACTGTTGTTTGGGCTTGTCAGTTTGCCTGCTGAGGCATTGCCAAGAACACAGCACATAAAGCCCACAACACTATACTTTATACTATGATCAATGTAAATGTACAGTTGAAGTAACATTTGAAATTGTTACGACATGGTATTCATGTTTCAGTGAAAAAAATGGGTAAATGTTCATTCTGCTGACAATTTCGAAGCTAATATTAATGTTTAGTGTGATGCGTGACATTTTAACAAAATAGTGTAAAAACAGGTGTGAGGATGTATTAAGATGTTACAGCAAACACACAGTTAAAGAATAAACTCTACTGCCACAGACACAAGAGCCTGCTATATGAGTACAAAGCATATGAGTGAAAAATCATTAGATTTTGGTAATACTGTGATTCTGTAGGTAATTTAAAATACCATGTCTTCATGTCATATTGTAATTTTCGGAAATACATTTTTTTCTTACTCGTTTAATAAACTGGTGACCCCTTATATTTATCTTGGGACACAATGGGGGGGTCCCAATCCCTATGTTTGGGACCATAGTTATACACACATTATTAATTCCTGTAGTCTAATAATAGATGATAATTCCAGGAATAAAATGGCAAGGACATTGAGGTAGGCAAGGTTTCACAGACTAATGGTGCAGAGATCTTTTCTTGCATTAAACTGGTAAACAGGCTCAGCAGCCCTATAATGTCAAACAAAACAGGCATGAACTTCCCTCACTCCCACCCCCACAAGCCACGTTTCTTCTTCACACCCTCCAGACACATACACACACACGCACACACACACACACATACACACACACACACGCGCACACACACACACACATACACACACACACACACACAGCTCTGTGTATATGGAAAGCCAGGCAGTTAACATGTACAAATAACATGTTAAAGTGTTGTTAACGCATTGATTTTTCACATGTTAACACATTTACAACAGGTGATCTCAGATATCAATTTTACATTTCTCAGCTATATGTCCACAATGGTTGCGTTCCAGTTAGCTGCTGAGCACTAGTGTTTAACAATTTCTGTATAGGCTAGAGGTTGCCTACCACTATTTAACAAGCAATGGGTTCTTTTATTGTTTTGTCTATTTCTTTTTTTGGTGTAGCCCATAAAAGAAAACTATTCCAATTGCAGTTTAATAACTTCAATTATTTTTATCAAGTTAAAATTACCTCTTTAATTCCCAATTTTATTTTTATAATAAACACATGACAATGCCATTCTTTAAACTTTAGTTTTCCGTCATTAAAAACATAAACAATTTTGGGAAAGGTTGTAGTGGTACTTTCTAAATGCTGGTTTAGGATACAGACCATTGTAATGTATATCTGTCTTTGGAAAACAACTTTAACTTTTTTTAGTACTATTTTAACTAGGTGCTTGATTGAGCGCTGTTCACATAGATACAATCCAACAGTCTAACAAGTTATTTTTTAACATTCCAACACAATTGTAAATGTGTTTTAATAATAAAGTACCCATATTTTTTTCAGGTAGTATCTTCCCAACTGCTGTGCTTACTGTTATATTTTATATTGATATTTTCATACACTATTTGCTAGAGTTGAGCCGGATACTCAGCTGAAACGAGTATCCGGTACGGATAAAGCATTTTTGCCGAGTACGAGTATTATACGAGTAATAGGAGGTCAATATCTGTGCTCGGATTGAACAAAAATCCTCATTGGATAGCTGACTGTGTCTGCACACACTCTCTCTCTCTCCCTCTCTCTGCCGGTCATCGGAGATTTTTTTTTAAACTGTCAGCTGCTCTAACCAGTTTTTTTGATTTCAGCACTGAGTGTCTGACGCTTTCTTGCTGTATTTTAAAAAAATAAAGGTAGTTGTGGTATAAATAAATAATTTAAAATAATATTACAAATTAAGCTAC
>JAPMOB010217545.1:0-17601 GCA_029875015.1 Lepomis gibbosus | reverse complement strand
CACACACACAACAATAAATATCCCACTGAGAGATTCCTTTATACGTATATATATATATATAAAAAGATTTTCAATTTACTTTGCATTGAACATGCAATTTGAAGAGCAGATGGTCCTTTAGCTTCACCACACCGACTTTGTTTTTTCTTATCAGGAACAATACAGACTCAGAACACACTGCCAATAACTTCACATGCAAATAAACAAACAAAACAAAATCAATGTACATTAAAAAACGACCTGGGAATGCTTGTTTTTTTAGCTTGTATTCCTGTGCAAGTTTTTTAAAACACCCTGCGGAATAATTCAATATCCACTACACGGTGCCTCAGTGTTTGGGGACCAATTTTTAGAAATTAAAAGGGGACATTTTCTACGTTCTCACTTCTTCAGAATGCCGTTTTGCATAAGTAGCTATCTTTATGTAAGTGGGGATGTGAGGAAAAAAATATTTTGGACTCATTTTTGAAAAGCAGATGAAACACATGCCGGCTTATTTAATAAAACATATATAATTTATTAAATTCATATTAAAAATGATGCTCTAGTGATGCCACAATACTTCGGTGGTAGAGTGGAAGTGAATGCATTTTCAGTAAAGCAGATATTTGTGTCAGCAGCTGCAGGTGAGCTGTATAAATGTTGAGATTATCTTCAGGCTGTACTCACCAGAAAAACAACCAGCAGCTTGTTACGACACATATTTACATTTATTGTTTTACCAGACGACAGTAGCAAAGGAGGAAGTTTGGTGACACTGTATAAAAAATGTAAAGTCTGAATAAGGAAGTGAATGGATGGCTCAAAGCCAGGACTTTCTCACAGGAGACTGACGTTCGAGTCTCGTGTGAAACCAAGTAAATGTTGAGTTATTTAGAGTTTTAAGCTAAACAGCATTAGGGATTTACATCATGAGCTTCTTTAACCCAAACCACGATGTTTTCCTAAACCTGACCAAGTAGTTTTGTTACCTAAACCTGACTAAACATTGACTTACGTCACATGACGTCCGTAGTACGTAGTTAGGGTCCGGTACGGGAAACGCTCATACGTGTTGTTTTGGGAGGAACTGACAAACGACCTATTTTGTCATATAGGTTGGATCTTCTCCATTTAAGATGAATTTGCAGACTATTATTTGGGGTTTACAGACATTAGATTGTAGTGCGAAGTCCACTGCCTGTTATAAATCTGGGTTAGATTAAGGATTGGGGTTTGGCGTGTAGTTTATGTCAATGGTCCTCACAAATACAGGGGAAACACGTGTGTGGGCCTTGTCTTACTGGCTTCATGGTGTCAATAACAAGCTGCCAATTTAACTGACTGTTGTAATAGAAAACATTTAACCTTGTCTTGTAAAAACCATTAGCATCCCTTCAGGTTTCACTGTCACTCCAAAGAGACTTTAGATGTGTTTGATTTTGACAAGACGTTCCAATCACTGCAACAGATAGAGATCCAAAACAGCCATTAGTTTGACCTTAGCGCAGCTAACTGCTTTTAGACATGCATCAGCTGTTAGGAATAAAACCCCCTCATCAGTGTGATAGAAACATGCACACGTTATGAATCGCGTCATGTTATTTAGTTTTCCTTTTTCTTTATTTTGCCAAATTGCCACAAGATTTAACTCTTAAAAAAGGCCAAATCCCTTCGCATGCAGAAGCGTGCAGTTGATGTTGTGTAGTGACCTGGCTTCAGCATTAGCCCTGAGCTCAGGATAAATATAACATCTGGAAGAATAAGGGCTGTTTTGAATCTTTAACAAACACACGATTGGACAGCCGGGGTGAAAGTTTGGGTAAACAAAGGGGGCTCACACAATACATGAGTTTGTTTGGGGGGCAGGTGTCACTGGATAAAACAAAGCAACATACTTAAACTTTCCACCATGTCGGAAAAGTGATCACATAAATTAACACTGCGATATTATTGCTTTTGTGTTTTTTTCTATACAGCCTGTAAAAATTCTGGAAAAGGAGCATGTGCATGACATGAAAAATAGGTTCATCCATACAGAAAGCAAAGATCAAGGCTGCTAAGTTTGTGAATCAAGTTAGAAATAACTATAGAGAGACGGGCAAAGTGCCTTTTTGTTTTAAGATTAGCTTTAAAACACGGAGACGTCTTGTAAAAAGGCAGAAAATGCTTTCCATTTTTCCTGCATGTCTGTCATCTCTTCTGCAAAGACACCAGGCTGTTTATTGACTCCTCCCTCTTCCAACATGCTGTTGTGTCCATCTGATAATTGCTTTCCAAAAACATGTCTTTGTCACTGTGTTCCTTACTGAAATGACTTGACGTGACAGTTCGTACAGTACATTCACTGCAGCTCAAAATATTTTTACAGATAAAGAAACCAATGTACAGACTTACAGACAGAAAGACAAACATGCACCACTTGTTCAAGTTCTGCATTTTACTGCAATGAACATCTTCTGCTCACATATTTTCACAGTAATTTTCATTTTCTAGGAAGATTCCTGGAAACAACTGCGAAATTAAACATTTTTGTACATGTTAGGCTGACCTGCTGTGCACAGATTAAAAGACCCGGACAGAAAGCGAGTATGGCAGCAATTATATCGAGTTAATTAATTGGGAGAGCAGCAATTAAACACATAATTGGTACCAAATTGTATGGCTCTTTCCAAGAAACGTTGTAGGAAATTATTAGGAAGTTGTGGAGCCACTGTGGCTAATGTGACCTGCAATAAACTAATCTGTCTCTAATGCAGATTATTAATTATTAATAATCTAATAATAATTATTATTCAAGAGAGTAAGATATAAGTATAATAATTTATTGTTATTATTATTATAAAATAATATTGAGAAAGTGTGTCAATATGCAGAATGAATGCAGGAAAATGCTTTAAAGGGAGAAAACTAAATAATGATTTAATGTCAGCTGCCTCGTAAGAAACTGATAGAATCTGAATAGAATTTGTACTTGATTTAGGTTTTTTTGTCCAACATTTTCATCAGCTTGCAGTGATTCTTTGGATGTAAGAAGGAAAAAAATAAACATTTCAGATACATTCTTACATTTGGCATCTTGAATCACATCATATTCATTTTCACATCAATAATTATTCATGTTTTCCCTTCGATGAGGCTTCATCTCAGTCACAGTGTCCAAACCCTCGAAGATTGCGTTGAAACATACATATCGGTTTACCATGATGGTGCCCACTGACTCATATTCACCCACAAACAAACCTGAAACACCAAACAAGTCACACGTCATGCTTAAACAACTGTACATATCTTTTTTGCATACCGTCAAAATAACTTCTAAACCAGGCTGCTACGAACAGCCCACACCCTGTTTGCTACAGCTGGAGGGGACACTAGATCTTTTGTACCGTTAAATGAAGTTTGGGGACTGTGAGAAGAAAAAATCAATATCAATCAATATCACCCGTTGACAGCTTTTTCTCTCCACACAATTCAAGACGCCTGTGGCCTTTGTGGAAAGAGACACAATTTGAAGGAGAGGAGATAATCGTTTTCCAGTTGGGGGTTTAATACAGAAATCAGGATTCAGCTCAGATACTAAATGACTGAAGTTACACTCTGGTCAGCAGCCAGTTTACAAACCAAAGTGTACCCTGATTGGATGTTAGGGGAAAGCAGACAATCATGGCTACGAGTCAAACATCAATAATTGTGTCTCCCAACAAGGGATATTTTTTCAAAACCTTTGAAGAACATAAGAACGTTTGATGAATTTCATTTGTTTTTTCTGATTTTAAATCATTTTTTCAGGAAACTTCAATAAGCTCAATTTGTGATTAACTGTTGCAGCATGAACAGCAACACTCCACAGCAGGATAGGACATAAGTAAAAACACTCATTTTCGACTCTCCAGAAAAGCTTCTCCAAAAAATTCCTCTTCCTGGACTGGCACTTCCAGGCCACTGTACCCCGACAACGTTTCCTGCCTGTCTGATACATTTAATGGCTCAATCCCATTTCACCGCCTGCCCCAACCACCAAGGGGTTGAAATATTCCCCTACGAAATGGAACAACCCTTCAGGAACCCGTCATCAGTAGGCGACGATGGTGCTGATGTTAACAGAAGTGAAGAGTTTTTACAGGGTTTCTCCGGGACAACAATTTAAAACACCTCCAATATGCCGTCCTCCGCAGGGCGTCCAATACAGAAGCTTTCAGGAAAAGTGACAGAGCGTGGCTATTGGACTCTCTTTAGCTCTCTATGAGACGCTCTGGGGCGTGCTAGTGCTAGCTACGTTTGTGTTAAACGTGTTGACAGCCCACCCCAAAGCCCCCTACCCTTACCATAACCATCATAAATGTCAGTGCCTAAACATAAGTCACTGACTTCATGCATGTTGAGCGGCCAATGTGCTAGCAGGAAGGGTCAGCCTCCTTTGTGTTGAGGAGCAAACGGTGGCGTTTCGTACAGAGGTTGAAGCCTACCTTTAGCGTAAAATAATTGCGCTTTGTCACGGTGTCTGAAAGCGTCGGTAATGACGCGCTTAAATGAGAACGCGTCGTTTAATCTCCCTCGTATGGTAACGTTATATCACACATTGAGCGATCTAAAAAGTCACCAAAAATAAAAAACAGCTTCATTACCAGGTAACTAACATTAGTAGTCAAGCTAGCTAATGAGACAACATGCTAGCGGCTGAACTGATATTTTTTATTCACTCAATGGGTGAAATTGGATTGAGCCTCTGTGCCACAGGTATCAAATGAAGCACCTGAAAAGATCTGACGCTCCACTTGAGCCTATAGTGTAAAGATGCTGCTTATTTTTAAATGTCTGAAGAAGGTTTTGAATTAAAAATGTAGCCGCGTCTTTCCTAAACTTTATCAACAACAGTCTAAGTTTCCGTCTCCTACTCACATGTCGTACAGGTTTAGATTATAAACAGGTATCTTTACTGTCCTGTAGGAAATCTTAAAACTCAAATTTGGTGGAAAGTCCAGCCATTTTTGGTGAGGATCCAGAAAGTGTTTCTTGATACGTCTCAACAGTGGACCAAAAAACAATTACATTTTGTGTACTTTTGATGCAGATCCAGATCCAAAAAGGCAAACTTTGATATATCTCATTTAGAGCGATATAAACAATTAATCGTTCAAATCATTTATATTTTTTGAGATAATTTTCTGCTTTTCTCTGCTTCTATGTGATAGCAAACTCAACATTTTGGACTTTTTGTTACACAAAACATAACATCACCCTGAGCTTAAGAAACGTGCTTTGAACACTTCCAAACAAGGAATTGGGAAAATAATCTGAAGATGAATCAATACTTAATAATTGGTACACAAGCAGACATGCAAAAACAAGATGTCTTGGTTTTATAGGTTACATGCCAATTTCTTGGCAGTCGCTGGTAGCCAGTAACCTCCTGAGGTACAGCATGTTGGTGAGCTTTAGCGGTGTTCGGAGGTGTATTTCTGGACTTTAATTGGACAGAGCCACGCCAGCTGTTTCCGCCTGCTTCTAGTCTTATTGCAAAGCCAAGCTAAGCTAAGCACGTCTGTAGAGTCATGAGTGTGGTATCCATTTGAACATCTCACTCTAACTCTTTTTAACTGATGTCCCATTAGGTAACTACAATGATGCTTCACTTCTGTTTTCCTGCCCAGCTTCCCCTCAGCTGCATTACATTAAGGAAGTAAAGCTAATATTTCATTACCTCCAGATTAACAGGCATTATATCTTTTGGACAATTGATGTATCACCAATTGCTTATTCAACCTTTAAAGTTAAAGAGCAGATTGCATACAACACTTTCCAACATGTATGAGCAGGAAATAACAATAAAGTCCGACATGACGGCACATCATTTTTCTCTCTCCATTTCCTCGGCATACATCAAAAGAAGCGCTGACATGGTTTTGTTGTCTGTGATGGTAATGCCGCGTTCCAGACTGCTCAGAACTGGGAAATGTCCACGCTGAAATATCTGAGTTTCAAACTCAAAGCTTTCCAGGTGCACGGCGATGCCTGATGCCGAAAGTGAAAGTATGCACCCAGTTTCACCCTCAGCACTGTCCTTGGTGTTAATTAAAATTATTGCCATTTTAATGAAAAGAAGTGAAGTGGTAATCCTCAAAAGTCAGCAAATGTTGTACGTTATACTTCCTAATGCTGTCAAATGTTTTGGCATTTTTTAGATTTTACTGAATGACTTGTGTGCAGAGAAGATGACTTCTTCTCTTTAGTGTAACCAGCTACCTGGCAACATGTTTCTACATCCATTTACAAGCACAACATGTTTTACTGTATGATAGTATTTATACTTTTAATTAAATACATGTAAAAATGATTTATGTTGGCTTTTAAATTATGTGTGCTTCCATGGGAGCTGCCATTGTCATGTTACGTCATTCGGCTGCTACGGGGGTAGTCGGGGGTACTTATTTGTTCTCCGAGGCAGGAAATCCGGCTTCAGGTGGCGTTCCATGGTAATTTTTCTAGTTTTGTAGCTTTTTGTTGAGGTCAGAAATTGCCGAGTTCCCAGTTGCCTGGAACGCAGCATAACCAAGCACATAAATGGTAAACCAAAAGTAAACGAGTGTGACAGTGGACCTGCAGGGTTAGAGGGAGACAAACAATAAAACTCATTTCAGACTCAAACAAACAAACCCAATGTGACCATAGATTTAGATACGTTATCATTTAATGGCCAGTGCATGCTTTCACAAATGAATAAATTTTTCTGAGTGCATTAGAGGTTTTAATTCACAGCCTCCAGCCAATCAGAAACAAGAATTCAACCAGGTTTTTCATATAACAAAAGAAAAACTTTCAGTTGTCTGCTGTTTGCTGTTCCCTGATTGGATGTGAGATTTGAGTTTGCACAAGTTGCACCTGCTTTTGCTTGGCTAGCTGGCTAATCGGCAGGGACGCAAACCAAACATGCTACACCGTGACCAGCCAGGTCCCCTCCAGACGCCAAAGAGCTGAAGGAGACAAGAGGCAGAATTTATCATGGACAGGCAGCTTCTTCCAAAACCTTTCATCCACTTTTCCACCAGGAACCTCTTTTTTTATCCTTGTCATAAACAAACTACATGGCTGTCATTTTCCTGCTCTTAACAAAACCTGTTCTCTCCGCTAAACATCTTGTGTGATGAAATTGAACTTTTAGCACAAAAGCGTGGGCAGCAAACATTACCAGTGTTTCCAACACACATGTGCTCAGCACTGCTAACGGTAATAAAAGATGTTCCCGGTGGACAGTTTTAGTCTCCTCTTCTTCCTCCTTCAGCATGTTCAAGACTTTTTTTATCCTCTAATTCATTCCCAGTTTTCTTTTCTAGAGTCTGTCCAGGTCTCTGTCCTGTGCTTATGGACTCTGCTGCTCCATGTTATCAATCAAAGGGTCTTTCTTCATAAACTGCAGATGTCTGATGGACCTCCACACCCCGACATAGCTGTCACTAGCCGACTGACTGGAGGTGGTGTTCTCCCTTTGGAGGTGCTCCCTCTGCATCTCCAGCATCTCCTTTTCCGTCATGATGTGGGAATTCACACCTGCTTCTCCGTCTCCTTTTCCACCATTCCCTGTCCACAACTCTCCGTTAGCTAAGCCAGCAGGAGCTGCCTCCTCCATCGTGTCACTGCTCAATACTCCCTCTATCTCCGGATTTCCTGGATCAGACCGGGGGCCAGCAGCAGGCCCGTCGCCGTTCAGTGATGGTTTCTCTTGGTAAGGCTCGCCAGGTAACGCCCCATCCTTCCCAGCCTCCTCCAGGTCCTCGTACAAGCTCTTTTTCTTCGCCTCAAAGTATTTGACCACACAGTAGGTGATGGACCCGACGGTGTTGACCACCACGCCTCCGATGAACAGATTCGTCGGCGCAACATCACTGAATGCCAACATGCCGACAGTGATGGTGGCGATGCTCTTGACCACGCCAACGAAGCTGGTGGTGACAGCGGAGTTGATGTAGGTGCAGTGCAGCGTGGTGAAGTTCATGGCACAGCCGATAAAGACGCAGAAGACGAAGATGACCGTGATGTGGGGGTCCTTCCAGCCCTCGTACGTCCACATGTTGATGGTGTCCAAGGAGATGAAGGAGCATACCAGAAGCACCTGAAAGAGCAACGACACAAAGAGTCACACAGAGAAAAAAGTTAGCAAGAAAAGGAGAGACAAAACAAATGGACAAGGAGAGAGGAGGTAGAGAAAGAGAGGAAAACGAGGAGCAACAAAACCCTCGCAGTGTGCCTTAATCGTCACTCCTTACCGGTGAGGCCATGACAGCAATGGCGTACTGCGCTGTAAGTGGTCCATACTCGCTGTCCAGACTAGTTTTCTGGATCAGGACCAGGTAGGAGGCGTGGATGATGACCGCCAACACGCCAGTGATGTATCCAAAGGGATCGCCGGTGAGATCACCAGCACCTGGGGTGAAAAGCAAGTCAAGATAAATATCGAATATGATAAATGAATATGATGCAAAAAAAAAAGGCCTGACTGGTTTCTCTGTGTGATTTGTTGTAGCTGTGGAGTCTGTCGTGATTTGGAACTTGGGAACAAGTTGGCTAACGTGGCTAAGCCCAGAACCCCTTGATTATTAATTAATAAATTACTGTTGCTATAGCTTTGCTATCAATCTTCCCATTAACCATATACTTTGGTCGACCATGGCGAGGCCTGTTCTGAGTGGAACCTGTCCTGTTGAACCGCTGTTTGGTCTTGGCCACCGTGCTGCAGCTCAGTTTCAGGGTCTTGGCGATCTTCTTACAGCCTCGGCCATCTTTATGTAGAGCAACCGTTCTTTTTTTTTAGATTCTCAGACAGTTCTTTTGAGGTGCCATGCTGAACTTCCAGTGACCAGTATGAGGGAGTGTGAGAGTGATAACACCAAATTTAACACACCTGCTCACCATTCACACCTGAGACTTGGTAACACTAACGAGTCACATGACACCGGGGAGGGAAAATGGCAAGTTGGGCCCAATTTGTTCATTTTCACTAGGGGTGTCCTCACTTTTGTTTCCAGCAGTTTAGACATTAACGGCTGTGTGATGTGTTATTTTGAGGGGACAGCAGATTTACACTGTTACACAAGCTGCACACTCTCTGCTTTAAATTGGAGCAAAGTGACGTTTCTTCATTTCTGTCACATGAAAAGATATAATTTAATATTTACAAAAATGTGAGGGGTGTACTCACATCTGTGAGATACTGTAACAATGATAATGACGGATGAGCTATCATTTTGGAATCAATGAATAGGCCAAAGCAGGTTCTCATTTGTAGCAGATGGCTGGACTTTGACAGCTGAAATAATGACTCTGGTCAGCAGATTTCTTACTTTGGATGAAAACTGTCTCTGGTTGACTCTCTGAGCTGATTTGTTTGAAAACGAGAACTAAACATAATAAAAAAATATGTATTTGATGGAAAAAAGTCAGCATCTTCATGAGCTGAAGTGGAAAACATGACAATAAAGAAAATTTAAATAAAATGTTATTTGTTCTTAAATAAGATTTGAAGGAATGTACAAAAACATACATGGACAAGAAACATAGATATTAGATTTATGCTTTAATGGTAATGTATTTTCAAAAAGTATGTAACAAGAATGATAAAAACAGAAAAGAAAATAGGAGGAAACACAGACAGGAAGGGTGTGGGAGTTTTTAGGAGGGAAAGACGAGGAATCAGGAGAGATGATGAATGAGGTCAGAAAATGGAGCAGGATGAGGGCGAGAGGGAAAGATGGTGAATGAATTATGTGCTGGGTTTGTGTCTAAGCTAGAAACTTACATTTAAATTGAGAGTGACAAAAAACAGTGCAACACACGCCTCTACTCACATCAAAAACACACAAACGCCCAAATCTGTCTCTGAGAATCCTGGGTCAGTTCTGCGCTCATATATAGATTTAACCTATCAATTGGAAACATTCTGAATGTAGGCCTATCATAAAATGTGTTATGGCTTATAAAATAAAATGGATATAATAGCATTATTTTCTGGGTAGAAAAGCCTCTGAGTCTTTATTTAGTTAGTTGAGGCACCACAACTCTCCAAAGGCAGTAAAAATAAAACATGTTCAGTCATGTCTGATGAAAATGCTGCATAGAATCAATCAGAATCAATCATTTAAATGACTTCCTACACATGAAAGACGCAGACCAGATCAATCATACGATGAATGGCATCAAATGAGGACAGGCATATGACTGGCTCATGCTGTCAAAAAAGAGCGGTGTCGGTATTTACAACCATGACAATTCCCACAAAGAAACAATTGTCATTATTTATATGCAGCGACCAGACAAAGATTTCTTTTCAAAGTAAGAAAAAACTTCTGTTAGACATCCAAACCCACTCTGAACAGAGACTGTTTACGATCTTTTTGTTTGTGTATCTCAAAAACAAACATTTTGCCAACAAAATCTTTGTTGCAAATCCAGAAAGAACTTTCTTTAATCTTAGAAAATACGTCCTGCATACACCTTCCTGCTGCTCCAAATACTCACTACAGCACCACAAGTGGATTCACTGGCTGCTAGTCCGTTATAAATGCACTATTTCTTCCTGTTTGTTTGATAGAAACAACAGCGAGCAGCTGTTTCAAGAATTTGTTTAGCTATTTAAAACTTAAAACTATACATTTATGAGCCATTTTTAAAGACTCCTCAGAAGGAACCAGTGGTATTGGGGTTGAAGGCCACAGACACAGTAAGTACTGGAAGATGATGATGACCTGCACGTGGGATTTGTTGACAGTAAGGAAACAAGAGTGAGAGTAATCACACCACACCGTGCAACACATGCTTACGACGTAAAGGCTCTGCCAAACTGAGCTGCTGCTGTCACTAGGGTTACTTCAGCTCTGGCAAAAAACACATTACTGGTTGGTATAAAACACATCACTTAACGATGTGGGAATGTCGCCACAGACACTCCGGTCTCCTGCAGAGAGATTTACCTGCTGGTAAAAGGCTTTGTCTGAACTTCTCTGGCTTGAATGTAACAGATGTTCATTTATAAAAAAGCGCTCCAGCTTTAAGGTTTGGTGAGGTTTAAACACAAAAACTGCAACATCTATAACCTGTCTGTACTTAAACACCATCTGAGGCTTTTTAAATCCGCTATTCAGGACCTCAGTCTCCAAGAAATTGTTTTTTTCTCCATTGCCTTAAAACAATATTTACTTATGATCCACTTTTTCAGCAAAATGCATCTAAAAATTACATTATTTCACTTGATTAATCCATGAAAGACATCTGGAAGATGCAAATATTGAGTATTTCAGACAAAAAGGCGATTATCACCAAGATTAAACCCAGAATGATGAATCAGCCCATTAGATTTCACATTTCATGTTTCGACCCCCCTCCTGCCTGAGAAACACTGAGAGCAGCAGCAGCAGTGGTGGTTGTTACAGGAAATTAATTATATTTAGGTTTTTTGTTTATGAGCTCAGGAACATTAACAGTAATGGACAATTTACTGCCGGGAAAAACGATTAAAGGATCTTTACAGGACTTCACATATGAGGGAAAGCTGTTTGGAAAGAAAAAACAAAATGCTGTAACAGGTCTGATTCTGTATTTTCTCTTTTTTTGTTGTGAATGTTTAATAGAAAAAAGACAACTACATTAAAAGGGAGCGAGGGGTGGGCAAAGTTAAGGAATCATTATTGGGAGTGGAAGAAGCAGAGTTCAGCCTGTCGATGACTGTGAGAGCTTTTAAAACTGTAGCAGACTGCTGAACTTCTTTACCACTGACAGATGGAGAGTTTTGTCCCCGTCTGTAAAATACTCGGATTCTTGCCAATTTAGTTTGAGAAACAGAGAAGGAGTAAGTAAAGTAAGAGTAAAATCAAATTAAGAAAGTAAACAGGGGGTATGAAAAGAAGCTTAAAAACAGAGAAAGACATTCCCTCCAGGAATTTACTCAGTGAGTGCAAATTTAATCTCATGCTGGACGAAACCTGTGGAAGGTTTCATACACTGTACCCAGATTTTAAATGGGTTCCCTCAAAAGGCGCTTTAGACAAGAAGTAATTTGTAGGGGTGGAGCCACTCCCTTACCCCATCCCTCACTTCATTCACATTTGACTTATGTTTGCAGAATTTGCCCTTTTTTGTCAGACGCCTGTTTAACTGTATTTGTTGGCTCAATCCAAGCTCCCCCCAATGTGTTTTTTTACTGTCTTGATACTTTCCTCTCTTATTCGTAACCCATGTTGATTGTGGTGAAGCCAAAGACAGTTTTCCATATTGTCGACAATAACATTTTCAATACAACCTAAACCTAACCATTTGCTTTGTGGCGTTTCCTGGCAGCACGACCCCGTGTCGTACAATACACCCATGTTACTTAAACAAACTTCAATCAGGGGGGAAAAAACTTGGACAACCACGTTGTACGCTGTGTTGGTATGGCAGCAGGAAATAACTTCTAGTCTAAACCGTACGCTGCCTGCAGCACCAAACAGCAGTTACCAACAAAGTTAGAGACTGGGACAGGGATGGCAGCTACAGAGCCAGATATATTTCTCAGTTGGAGGCCAAACCAGAGCTAAAAGGAAAATGGATGTTAGATTTTTATAACATGGACACAAACGCGACTCCAAATCAATGCAATGTTCCTTCATGTCTGCTGGGTGTGTGAACAGGCAGCTCTTTATTAACGAGTTTATTATATCAGTGTATGTGTTCACAGCTTATTTCTGCTGTGGTTATTACTAGTATAATTTCCTCGCTAGCTAACTACAACACTCATTCATATGCTGCGTTCCAGGCAACACGGAACTGGGAAATTTCCGACCTACAACTAGAAAAACTATCCTGGAACCCCACTTGAAGTCGGATTTCCTACTTGTGACCTCGGAGAAAAAATATGTACCCCGACTTCATGAGTAGCAGCTGAATTACGTCACAAAACAATGTCGGCGCCCATGGAAGCACACTTTGTAAATGGTAAAGCATAAACTAAAAGGCAACAAAACGAATATCTGCATGTATTAAAATAATACATATGATCATAGTAAAACCTGTTCTGCATGTAAATTGATGAAAAAATATGTTAGGCCTATTAGGTATCTGGCTATGGGAAAGAATCTCATAAAGTCCTCTACTCTGCATAAAAGTAATTGTTTTAAAATGCCAAAACATCAGGAAGTGTAACCTACAACACTGACTGACTTGAAGGGTTACCAGCTGACGTAGCCAGAGGGGAACACAGAACTAGTAACTAGAGGCTATTTATGTCAGTTGTTGCAGTTAAACTGCCATCCTTTTAATTAACACCTAAAACACTGCTGAGGGTGCAACTGTGTGCACACTTTGTCACGATCAACCATTGTTTTCGTTCACTTTCGGCGTCATGCACCACCATGCACCTGGAGCGCTTTGATGTCGAAAGTCGGAAGTTTCAGCTGGAAAAAATCCCAGTTCCGACCGGTCTCGAACGCGTCAATACACAAAGATTTTACATGTTTACATGGGTTTCCAGGTGCTGAGATGCACCACATGACATCTCTTCCCAGAGGGAGAAGTATATTAAATAAATAATATCACTTGATTCAGCTTCAGTTGGGGCTGATGACTACAAGTCTGAAAATGAAACGAATCTGAGTAGAGAGGTAAAAAGAAGTGAGCTCACCACACGTCTGCTGCTCATGCAGGCTACAGGCTACATTGGTTGCTACTAGCAAAGTTGCATTGTGGGTAATGGAGGCAGCAAAAACTGAACTGGTGCTGCACAAAAAATGGTCACAAATTTTAATGCAAATTTTGGGAAAGCTACCCAATGCTGTTTTTTTGTGATGCAGAACATTGGCAAGAAAAGAATAATGTGAGTTTACCAGCCAGTGCAGCTCCACCAGTGGTGATGATCACGGCAATCACCACGCCGATGGACGGCACGCCGTTCCTCAGCACACACACGCCGATGCTAAGCGTGAAGAGCGGCAGGCAGCGTTTGAACACGACATACATGGGCAGGCTGAGGCCGCGCAGAGACCACAGAGTGAGAGTGGACTGCAGCGTGGAGAGGATACACACCGGGCCGAACTCCTGCACAGAGAGGGAGGGAGACACACAAAAGGTCAGGGGATCACCACAGTGGTTAGGATTTGTCCTCCGGGAAAAGCTTTATTTGGCAAACAGGGTGACTGGGCCCCAAAAACCAGAGTCCACTGTGTGGCAGGTGCTTTATAAGTACATTATAAACTGGTTCCTGTGTTACTACCTAATCCTGTGGCCTTGTGTCAAAATGTAGTTGTAACACACTGATTATTGTAGTTATAATATTAGTTAGTACACATTTTCCTACAGAAACAGGTGTCCAGCAGTTTTTGTCCCTGGGTCCCCCAAACAAATTAATTCAGCCGAAGACGTTCTATGTGAGGTGGATCTGCCTCCTTCACCTGATCAAGTCCTGCTCCCTTTTTATTTATTTATTTATCTAGCTGATGCTTTTATCCAAAGCGACTTACAATGGCTGTGTATGTATGTTAGAACAACTAGGGGTTAAGGGTCTTGCTCTGGGACACATTGGTGTCTCACAGTGGATTTGAACCCGGGTCTCTTACAACAAAAGGCATTTGTCTTTTCCACTACATCGATCCTGTTCCTACATCAGTCCTGTTCCTACATCAGTCCTGGTCCTACATCAGTCCTGTTCCTACATCAGTCCTGGTCCTACATCAGTCCGGTTTCAGTTCTAGTTATTTATAACTAAATGATGAAAAACTGTTTCACGCGTAGCTAAAAGCCTTTTACCTTCAGGACGGCTCACATTCTTCAGGACCTTGTTCTAAATGTCCATGTTGACCATATTTAGGATTAGGCAGTAATGGCAGCCATGGTTTTAACAGCTGGGGTTTAATTGTTAGCAGCTCCTGGGATGGAAACATCGCTCTGTCAGTTTACCTCTCTGGTCCAAAGGGAAACATCTACTGCCATGGAATTTAGCTCAGAGAACCAGGGAAGATGAATCCTGCTGACTTCAGCGATCACCTGATTTTACATTTGGCACCACCAGCTGGTCAAACTTTCTGCTTATCCATCACTTCAGTTCATGACCGGATACTGCGGCTCTAAAACTAATAACTGAATTCCTGTGTGCCTCAGATAAACTTTAAACTTAATGCTATCCTAGCGTGCAGGTCATGTCAAGAAAATGGTATTGGGGTCCCTGTGGATGAAGTTCCCCTCACATACATACATGTGAATTTTGCTTTTATGAGCCAACACTAAACCTACAGATATATAGATTACAGAATAATACCTCATTAGTGGGTTTATTATTCGAGTAACTTTTAGTTTAAGATTAATCTTTTTCTTCCAGTTACACTGCTTGTTTCATTGTTTGGAGTAAAAGTACCAACATCCTTCCTTCAAGACTCCTGACTGAAATGAAAGGTTCTATGAGATAAGTTGAAAAGAAAATATATTGGCATGAAAAAAAGTCCTTTTTGTTCCATTGATCATCAGAAAAGCATTAAAGCAACGACAGAAATGTGTGTCAGAGTGCATGGTTCAAACAACATGGGGATCCACTCCTAAAAACATTGCTCAATAGCGCTACTAGTGGTCAGAAACTCAACAGGGTAACTTTAAAAGCCGGCATCGAGATAGAGGACGCGCTGTCAACTTTCATGGTGCTCTAGAGAATGTTGACCGCATAACCTACAGACATTGATATGAGGCTGTTTTATCTTTTTTAACTTGTTCACATAGCTCTGATTTAAGCTGTTATTCAACATTTGTGAGGACCCATCGAGCTGGAGTAGCAGATGAGACTTAGAAATGGCTAACAACGTTGGTCCCCCACTTGGTTAACAGATATTGCACCAACCAAACACCCCCCCACCCTGGAAAACACTAACGCACAGGGCACTTCCTTTTCCTCCATTCCTTGCTGCATACACATGGCGGCCTTCTACAGCTTCCAATGTGTATTTTGGCTGCAGTGGTTTTGACAAACAGTCCTGCCAACAAAAGTTAATGAATCGTATCAGTCAATCAGCGACTCAGCCAATCTGTCAGCCGGTCAGTTATCTGGTCTGTCAGTCATTCCGTCAATCAGCCAATCATCAACTGGGAAATACAAACAGGCAGTTTTACCAATATTGGGGAGGGGGTGTCTACACAGGTGTTTTGCCCACATGTTTGTGATGCAGAATCCAAATTAAGGTTGTGATTTAGTTTGTGGCCTGATTTTACAGCTGCAGGTGGGATAGTGACGTAGGAAAGAAACTGTAATCCAACAGTCTGAAACTCTTTTTGTTTTTGTAGAAATACAAAACAAAAGCAAAATTGTGAATTTTAGCCTACTTTAGCTTGTTTAGGGATTTAAACCAAATTTAAGTTTATGAAGCATAATATTTAACTAAATTATTTTGATAGTAAGAGTAAGTTACTTATAATCGTTCGAATAATAATTGTATAATCTTAATAAAAGGATACCTATTTCTAAAGAAGCATCTGAGCTCATGAAGTCAGATCAGAATGCTTTAAATGTTTCGTTATGCTAGTCGGGCTTGTCCATTTTACAAAGTAAAAACATCCCCTGGGGATTTGACAGGCTACACTGCATCTAACATACACCCCGGGAGGTCTCGGGATCTCTGTTTGGGGATCACAGACTGGTTTTGTCACTTTTTACCTTGGATAGTTCGATGCTGAATGGGGGGATCGTGACCTTCCCCAGCCGCCTGAGAATCTCGAGAGTGATCGCCGCGGTGCTGCTGGTCAGGAGCTGGATGAGCGTCAGGAAGTTGAAGTGATAAGTACTGATGAGGAACTTCAGCAAGATGTTCAGAGAGCCGGAGAAAACGCCGTGCGCAACGGCCACGGAAATCCCCAACAACCGGCTCTTAACCACATCCATGCTGGTTTGCTGTTCGCCTTTAAAAAAAAGTCAAACGGGGTATAAAGTAGCGTACTGTTAGTACCGGGGTCCCTTTTTACAGCCCGGTTTCAGGAGGTTTAGTCTCGGAGATCAGGGGTAGAGTTTGGGTTTTACGCACAGCGGCGACGCACTGCTGCAGGACGGAGAAACAGGGGGAAAGGAAGAGCGTGAGGCTGTAAAAAGCCCACGTTTGTACCGTCACTGAAGGGAAACGAATCAGCATTCAGGAGCTTTTAGTTAAAAAAAAACAACTAAAAGCGAGCTCTGAGAGAGAAAAAAGAGGGAATGCGGACCGGGAGGAGATCCTCGGTTCGGCTCTGCTGACTCGCCTCCTCGGTCTTTTCTTCCTAGTTAAGATGACAGTTCAGTTCAGCACTCTTTTTCAGCTGCATATAGTAAAAATATTCAAAAGTCATGTGAATAAGTTTCCATTCACTCATTATTAACAGCGGAAGTCTTCATCGGGGACTTTTTCTTTGCGCTTCTGGTCCAAAAGGAAAAAAACGACCTCCGGTGACTAACAGAGACCCAAACGAAGAGAAAAAAAGAAGAGATTATTTGGGAATAGAAGCTGCAGTAGAGTACAGTAGAAGTGTAGCAGATGTACAGGAGGCATACAGTAGAGGGGAGGTCGTCCTCTGAGAGCGCTGCTTGTGAAATATGACATTTTGCCGCAGAGCCTCTTGGCTCTGTACCCGAGAGAGAGAGAGAGAGAGAGA
>JAPMOB010217542.1:0-30469 GCA_029875015.1 Lepomis gibbosus | reverse complement strand
TATTTAAGCATTCGCGGGCCACATAAAATGACGTGGCGGGCCGGATGCGGCCCGCGGGCCTTGAGTTTGACACATGTGCTCTAGATGCTAGGGCTCTAAAAGTAGGTTAATAAAGCTAATGTTGAAAAATGATCCGACAAAAAAATAATTGGCTGACAGCGCTCTTTTTGAAGAAGTTTACTTCCACAAAAATGAAGAGCATCCATTTTATGCTGTCAGAGCACCCGTCTGGAAGGTCTGACAGTAATCTGAGTGGATGAAATGTTCAGTTTATGAATACTGTGTTGTTCTAACCTCTTGATGCTTTTATCTCTGAAGAGTCTGTCTGAAGTCTGTTTCTGTTTTTGAACACCTTGTCTATACACCTGCAGGAACATGTCCTTCGTATGGTGACCTTGAACAAAAACATGCCAGCAAAGGTTGACTGGAAAATAAATGATTTCAACAAACCCTTGAGATCCCTATTTTCGGGGTGCTTAAAAAGTTAATCCGTACAAAGCTCGCAATTCCTGTTCTTTGTGTTATATTAGAGACTGTGAGTTTGGAAGAACCCTTACAGACCTTGAACCTCAACTGTCACTCAACATCTAAATTAACTTTCCTCTCGCATTATTTGAGCAAGAGGAGGCACATACAATTGGAACTCCCCGTCACTGCACACCTGTGGCCTGAGAAAACACACTTCTGTTCACACAAAGCATGTATTTCACATCCAAATAGGACACAATGCCCACTGCAGTCCCTAACCCTCAGCAAAGCCCTGTGAAACAGGAAGGGACCACTTGAGTTGGGATTTGATGGGGGAGAGTGGCTCAAGGGGGTTGTCTAAGCTGAGAACTTATGAAGAAGCACACATGGAGAGGCTGGGGTCAGTTCATGGACTAAAAAGGGGAAAAAAAGCAGAAGAGAGTAAAGAAATGTGAGTGTCTTGAAAACTCGAGAGCTGGATGGAAATAGAGAAAATAAGTACAAAAGAGAGACGAGAAGGGGGAGCGGAAAGGTTTGGATGTGATGAGAGCGAACATTGTAACTGAAGCTGTACATGATGAGAGGGGTCAAGAGGAGGAAAAAAGCAGAAAGTGAAAAGGTGACACACTGTTGGCCCTTCTGAAGGAACATATTTGTACTGGGAGGCACAAAGTGTGGGAAAAGAGTTGGAAAATTGAGAATAAATCATCATAGTGAGAGGGTGGGCTGCTGAGGACAAATATTTTAGATCAAAGGAAGGACTGATATAAATTCTTCAAGAGTTTGAAGCGACGGAAACATCTAAGAAAGAGAGCAACAAAATAAAGATCACTTATGTGCAATAATCAAAGCAAGAGTGTCCCATTAAATGAATGCAGTCAACTTACTCCAGCTGTTGTACCTCAGCCTCAGTAACTTAAAAATATGAAAATGACAATAAAAATAAGTATAATAAAATATGACATATCAAATTATATGAAAGTTCAGTTTTGCAATAGTGTATTCCAATGAAGGACAGCCAGTTGTGTGAAAATGTTTACTGCACTATTCTTACCTGAAAGGACGAGAGGACACACACTGCTTCAATATTGCTGAAGTATACAACAGCCACAGAAAATAGCCTTATCAGCATGTAAAAAACAAAGTCTATAACCAGAAGCAATGCCTCAAAATAGTTCCAACCTTAGACAGCACATTGGATTCCATTTTAAACAAATGGAGCATGGAAGAGGGATGAACAGCCAAGGAATGCCAAGCTAGATACCCACCACCCTATGCCCTCCTCAATCTGCTACAAACACACACACACCTCTCCCCCTCCCTCTGTGTTTGTGTTTATTTCTTTCTCATATTCAAATGCCCACTCTGGCATGCTCTGTGTTATTAATCTCTGTCAAACTCGTCCTTCTGCCACTGATGCCGGACATGTGTTCTCACGCAGGTACTCTTCAGCTCTGACAAAGGTGTCCTTCGTGTTTCAATAGCCCTGTTGTCTGTGTGACACAGAGGGCATGTCCATAAAAAATGCTCTGTATTTGTTACACACAATGCCACCCAAACTCCATTAGATTTAAAGGGCAGCTCAGTGTGTTTCTCCACCAGTGTTTTTGACGGTGTGCCACACTAGCCGCGAGGTGAGCGTTGTGATGCGTGTTACAAAGTGATGCAGATAGGTTATACAAGTAAAGACTGGACTACAAGGGAGCTGGTTTCAGGCAGTTCAGAGCAGTGTTTTCTGTGGGAGATGGGAACTCCCTTTGGGCTGTACTATGGGCTTTTTCACTTTGCAAACCTATTAAATGCACAAAAAAGATATATCACACAATAAAGGAGAGGGAAAAAGCCAGAAATATGACCTCTTTAAAGAGGTCATATTATGCTTCTTGGATTTTTCCCTTTCACTGCATGTAATAGGTTTGCAACGTGAAAAAGCCCAAAGTCCACCCCAAAGGGAATTCCCATCTCCTACAGGAAACACTGCTCTGAACGGCCTGAAAACAGCTTGTTTTTAGTCCAGCCTTTTCTTCCGCTTTATGACGATGTCACATTAAACACGCATCATAATGCTCGCCTAGCGGCTAGTCTGACACACACTCAAAAACATCAGTGGAAAAGCACTGAGCTGAAGCACACAGTGACAAGACTTCCGCCTGCTGCCTCTCCTCTCCCTTCCAAACACTAGCTACCCTCCAGGCAGTCAATGGACATAAAGTTGTCACTGTGATATAGAGACAGTGCTCAGTTAAAACTTAATGGATGAAAGATATATTTGTTACAGATTAACAACTCACCACTCTGAAACTCTTGATCCAGTCCATGTTGCTAAGCTGGTAAGGGGATATACAGCTCAACGAAAGCGGTGTTTCCCGGCTTTTCAGGGTCCGCCCTACTCTGTTTCTGATTGGCTAGTAGTCCTTAACTAGGCACTGCATATGTGCAAATCCCAACAAAGATCATTTAGAAATGAGATGCATCACTCCATGGTGCAATTTATTACCATATGAACACTTAACTGTTGCTGTGACCTTTCAAACCCACCTCACTGAAAAACTCAGCTGAGATAAAAAAAGAGATATACCAAGAATGAAAAGAATTGAAGGATGGAAACAATGAAGAGGAACACAAAGGTCTTCAGTGAAAAGACAAACTAGAATTAATAAATGTTCAGTAAGTGGAATAAGAGAGGTTTAATTGATCTCACACGAAAAGTGACCTTTCACATGAATAAAGCTGTCTTCATGAATGTATATGGCATTGCTCAATGGCAGCAGTCCAACAATGGCCTGGCTGAAATGTGATATATTGGAGGACCATCATATAACAATGATACAGTATGTGTGTTTTTGTACTGTGAGAATATCTCACAGTACAAAAACACATACTGTAAGTATTTTGGTAACATGCTACTTAAGAAAGTGGGCTTGCAGATCCTCCTCCTCCTCCTCCTCTTCTGTATTTGAAACTTACATAAGGCTACACTGAAAATGTGGAAGGGTAACACTGAACCAAGATTGTAGGAGTGATAAACTGCCGCAAAATGGAGCAGTAGTACTGTTTGTGGAGCTATATATTATCCATCCATCGTCAACCGCTTATACTGCATACAGGGTCGCGGGAGGGTTGGAGCCTATCCCAGCTGACATTGGGCAAAGCTATATACTATATATATATTAAAACATATCATCATAAACACAACCCAAAGAAATCCAATTTATTCAGAATATCGATACAACAGTTGGTTCAATCATAAAAATGAATCGCTTCTGCAGGTAGTAAATTCCTGTGTGCATCTTGAGGGCTGGAGAACGGAGCTCACCTCTCCTGCCATTAAATCATTCATGACCCTGCAGTGCTGAGGACCACACAGTGCCAGACCTGCCTCCACCAATCTGTGTCTCCACTCTGACAGTAAGCACACACACCACTAGACTCACCGTTTTAAGCCCTGCACTAAAATCAGCCTCCGCAGACAGCGATTATAACTGCTCATCCAAGCAGGCACACAGATTCACAAACACTCAGTATTTATTTGGGTCTGCCTGCTCCTGCTCCATACACCTGTATCCTCTGCTCCTCTCCGTGGCAGCATCAATCTGTAAAATATGTCTAAATCTCCTTCTCGCTATAATAGTCTCTTTTTCTGCACAGCACTCCCTTCACCATCGATCAGCCTTGAGTCCAAATTCATGAGCTCTGCAGAGGGTGTGGCAGGGCACACTGGATACCCATCCTTGGGATAGAGGTTTCCCTAAGACATCATCCTCCCTCTCCTGTCAGGTTGTCGAAATGTTCCTGTACTTATTAAGAGCAAATGAACCTGCAAATCCCTCTCTGTCCTCAAATATCTGCTTGACGACTTGATTGAATTGTCTTTAGGCAAATAGCAGAAAGCATGGGAATCATTGGAGTTTCAATGTCACTTTTACTTTATGGGTCACTTACTGCGTTACTTTCTACCTTTCACTGGGGAACATGTCTCCAAATTTCTGCTTTTGAGTCAACACACCATTTGTCCTCTAGATTATATTCCCTCCAAGCTCTTTCAAACTTTTTCTCACCCATCATCAAGCTTGTGATTGTGCACATGATCAGTGCTTCTCTGGCTCCAGCTACATTACCCATAATGTTTAAGCATGTAACACTGTTGTTGAAAAACCCAACCCTAAATCCATCTCCAGTTGAAAACTTGCAGGCAAGGCCCACTATTACCTTTCCTATCCAAGGTGCTCAAACTTCCTCTCTCAAAGTAATCTACTTGATCCAAACCATTCAGATTTCAAGAGTACTTATTCTACTGAAACTGCACTGCTGTCAGTGATAGAAACCCTGCGGTCAGCGAGACAGGACGACAAGTCATCTGTTTTCATCTAGCTGGACCTGTCGGCAGCCTTTGACACGGTGAACCAATAAATCCTCCTGTCCACCACATTGGAACTAAGCATTTCTGGTACAGTACTCCTCTGATTTGAGTCCTACCTCACAGAGAATCTGTGCTTGGTCCCCTACTCATCTCAACATGCATCACCTCCCTTGGTCCATTTATCCACTCACATCATTTTTTTACCACTGTTATGTTGATTATACGCAGCTCTATCTGGCTCCCTGTTGCTGCCCAAAGTAAATTCAAGTGACTAATGTTCACCTACAGATTGGCCACTGACACATGACCCACCTACCTTCTTCCTCACTATGATCTGCAAATGAACAAAAGCTAGGCATACAGTTACTGCGCGGCAGCAAATTTCAATCCAAACTCTTCTCTTGTGAGGTCCCTCTCTGGTGGAATAAGTTACTAAACTCTATTCGGGAAACATAAATCCTTCCCTAGCTCTTTCTCCAGTCTTTCGACCAGTCAAAGCGCTTTCCACTACATGTCATATTCACCCAATTCTAACACATTCCCACACTTATGGCAGACTCTACAATGCAAGGTGCCAACTGCTCATCAGAAAGGAACAAATCATTCACAAGCTCACACAACAATGGCACAACCATCTGGAGTAATTTGGGGTTCAGTATCTTGCCCAAGGACACTTCGACATTCAATGTGGGAAGCTCAGGGTATAACTACCAATCTTCTGATTAGTGGGCGACCCCCTCTGCTGCTATGCCACTACCTCCAAACAAAAAGCAAAGCAAATAAAAAAATTTTTAGGTTACTTCACCTGCAAGTAGGATTGAAACGGTTACTTGTTGAAACACTTGTGGTAAATACTGTCAGCGCAGGGGTTTGGATTTGTTTTACGTCAATGAAAACATGGCGGAGGGCAGTGACAGTGCTCCGGAGGTTTTTCAGCCTGCCTGTCAGCTCAACGCATGACGTGGGGACTTCGTAATGAGGCAAAATGTCATGGTTTGTCAGTCTAAGTTGCTAATAGCTTTTAAACTGAAGCGCCCAGTGTTACCTACTCTTGTAAAAACACTACACATTGTTCTGCTGCTGTATGCATCGCGTGTCTGCTGACGCTATTCCCCCGTTACACACAACATGTTATGTAGTTTAGTCACTCAACCAACATATTTTGTTCATTTCCGGCAGTAGTCAAATTAGTTGTGAAAGTGTTCCAATTGGAGAAAAGCTATAGCCTCTTACTGTATATAAAACCCCTCTGTAGTCAGTTATTGCGCTTATTGCAATTACTATCAATATCTTTATGACACATTTGTAAATTGTGCATGGGGTCACCATATATGGTTTCAGTTTGTGTATCAGCACATTTTAACAATATGCACTAATAACCATGATCATTTTGTTCACTACAATCGTGATATGGAATTTTCATACCATTTCACCTTTACCTGCAAGCTTTGTGGCACTTGTGTCAGGGTCATTGAGTGATATCTATGCAGAGAAGATGCTGCTTCAATGGTGGAAAGATAGATGTTTCCCACATGACATGAATCAGATGGTCTTGATCATATTTTGCACCATTATCTACCCACACTCCAATCCAATCCAACTGTATTTCTAAAGAACATTTAAAAACAACCAGGTTGACCAAAGTGCTGTACACTGACATGAATCCAACAACACCAACAAAACAGCAACATACAGCTCTCATCCCAGAAAGCCAAGGAGTAAAAATCACACTGATCTAAGGTTAAGAATAACAGATAATAGATACCCAATAATATTAGGACAATCAGAAGCATTATTAGTTGTTGAGTAATTGACTAAATATATTGTTTCACTGAGGTTTTGGAAAAATATCAAGCTTTAACCTCTTCACCCATGAATTCCATCTCTCTGTCTATCAAGTCTATGACTGAACAAGTGCAGAAATCTTTAATGAATAATTGATGACTCTGCGTAACATTATTGCAGAACAACGCTGAACTGCCGCACTGGATCAGACGGAGGCGGGTGTGAACACAGCTTGTGTGTTTACTGCATGCTCGGCTGGTATCTGGGGCAATGTGTGACTCTGTGTGTGTCGGGTAAAGAATGGAGTTTATGTGTCGGATAAACACAACCCAACCAATTCCTTGTGAGAGCAGTGGCAGGTCATTCACACTCCCGGTCCTCTCTACTCTGACTCTCTTCAGGACATGCCCGTGTGTTTGAGGATGATCTCTGAATCAACTGTCACCCTATGGATTGCATCACGCTGTGCTGTCAACCTGCTCAGTTGATGACCAAGCCTCAGTGAAGCTGAATGTGAATGAGATGGGACTCTGCTCCGACCAGCAGAGGGAGCTAAGACCGGCTCATCCTTCATCTGTCCTCTGTTGTCAGTTCATCTTTAAGGAATGAAATATACTAAACTTGATATTTCACATCACATCTTTCAGACATATTTTCAAGGCAATCAAAAGCTGGATTGCCAGTCTCCCAAAAGACATTTTTGTTTTGAAACCACATTCATCACTATACACTTCTCTTTCCAATTGTTCTCACATTCTGTAATATCTGGCTATGCGGCTTTTTCTTGCATTTCTCATTAATCTTCGCATTGAGGGAAACAGATGTCCAGATGACTGTGCTGAGCCATACATTGGGTGAAAACACACATGCTTACTCACAGCCACACAGAATGTACTCAACTTAAAATATATTTTTTACACCTGATTTAATTTTCCACATCAGTTCCAGTTCACATATTTAGGTGATGAGGGCATGATGCCACATAAATCTGGGTCAAAACAAATGCCATGTGCCGAAAACACAGAAATTACTTATAATTAACCTTTCTATTTTTAGAAATCCAAAACATTAAACCACTTAAAAAAGAAAACAGCTTGACAGTTTTAACTTTACAGTAAAAAGGATTCTCTCTCTGGAATATATTATATATTATTAAGTTCAACAAAGTTTAGAGAAAAAATGGGCAAAAAAGATTATAGAGTGCAGGATCTATAATGTGTCAGCAGACAACTCTGACAAACAAAGCTATGCTGGTTAACCTAACAATTATTATAAAAATGAAAACTGATAAAAGGCGAACAGAAGGGATTCTCACTCATGTGAATGGCTTGCTGGACACACAAGCCAGCTTTTCACACTCAAGCAAACACCTCTGCTCGATATCAAGATATTTTGAGCATATTACATAACAACAGAGCCTGAAGTTCAAGGATACTACAAGTGTATAAAAACAGGCATGTGAAACTATACACTGTAACCATGGTGGAAATACTGAACCCAACAACAATAAAATCTATAATTTAATTAAATTAAAAATACATTTCTGACTCTATATATAGAGATAGAGTAGAAATAATGTATATATATATGTATATCTAAATATAAAGGAAGGAATCTCTGTCTGTATGTCAGATCTTTGGTTTTCTCGAGAACCATTCACCCAATCATCTTCACACTTGGTGGGTGTATTGTTGAGTGTGAAGTAGTTTGGATGAGTAATTCTTCAGAAAGCTGAGAAACATCACTCTGCAAAGTCAGAGAGCCCCTGTAGTTCTAAATGCAGCAGTTCCTAACCCAGAGTTTTAGGGTTAGCGTTGGGACTGGTTATACTTAATGAGGCGTCAGCTAATTTGAGTTTATACTCTGATAATCCTACACAGTGGTTAACTTAACACTATCAAGCTAACATTAACTAGCTACTTTCAATGAATAATGTCAACCTAGCCTTTGTAACACCCTGGGAACCAGCTCTAACTTGGGGTAACTGGCTAGCTTTAGCATGAATTCATGAATTTAATCAAAAGTAAATATATAGTGGTAGTGTCAAATTTAGTGTGATTTGACCAAATAGTGGCACTGTAGCAAAAAACTTATTCCACAAAAAATTTTTCCTTTCTGTTTTTTTCCCTGGATTCTTTAGTTTTAGGCGCAACTATCCACTTGAGCTTCGCCCATTTGCTTCTACGTAGAGTTTCAGCAATTAAAATTTTGTCTAAATCTGTTTTTAGCTACTCGTACAAACTTAGAGCAACCATGAGCAAATTTGTTACAAAACATCTCTGGACCAAGTTGATATTACATATATACAGTTTTGATATAGCTGGACCTTGAGGTTTGCTTAAAGAGGTGGTACTATGCTTTTTGGCTTTTTCCCTCTCCTTTATTGTGTGATATATCTATTTTGTGCACGTAACAGGTTTGCAAAGTGAAAAAGCCAGCCCAAAGGGAGTTCCCATCTCCCATAGAAAACACTGCTCTGAACTGACTAAAAACAGGTCGTTTGTAGTCCAACCTTTTCCCTTTCATTCCTGTGACGTCACAGGGATGAAAGCTAAATGCACCTCATATAATGCTCGCCACGCAGCCACTCTGACACACCCTCAAAAACACGAGTGGAAAAACAGAGCTGCAGCACACACATCTCCTCTCCTTTACAAACACTAGCTACCCTCCAGATACTCAATGAACATTAAGTCGTTACTGTGATGTAGAGACAGAGCTCAGTTAAAACTTTATGGATGAAAAATACATTTGTTACAGATTAATAACTCACCATTCTGAAATTCTCCAGTCCATGTTGCCAAACTGGTCGGCAACATTTAGCCAACAGTTGAATCGCAGCTGCTTATGGGCTTCTCACTGACCTGCCCTTCTCTGCTTCTGACTGGCTAGTAGTCCTTAACTAGGAACTGCGCATGTGTAACTCCCAACAAAGATCATTTAGAGACTGTATGTTTCACTCCATATCTAAAACAAAGCCTTGAACAGAGGGTGAAAAGAGGAGCTGCAGCAATGTGCAGTATAAAAAAAAAGAGGTGTATTTTTTTAATTAAACCATGTAAACCTGTTCTGGTACAACCCCTAAATAGGATTTTAAACCTGAAAATGAGCATAATACCACTTCTTTAAATGCTGTGGGCAGGGCTCATATTACAAAAATGCCATATCTCCTCTACACTTTGTGCTATTGCAACAACATTTGGTGGACTTATATATATGATATAGATATATTTGGTGCCATTAGTCAATAAGTGGCGCTGTAGCAGCATCATCTAACTATAAAAGAAAGGAATCTCTGTCTGTCTGCCTATGTATGTGTGCATGACTGTCCTTCACATTTCTTGAGTGCCATTCATACGATCGACTTCACACTTAGCGGGTGCATTGCTGTGGACCCAAGGGAGTGCGAGTGTGAAGTCGGACCTCAAGAACACAGGGCTACAGCAGTTCTCAACAAGCTGCAAGCAGCACATCCAATGGCCAGGCAATTGGCCCACTCCAAACAGACACATGTTCAGCCACATGCTCCAAACAGACATGCCCTCTGACAATGCTGCAAACAGCAAAACTATGAACCAAGCAATCGGTCCGTTCCAACCAGACACGTGCGGGGCCAGAACTAATTTAAACAAGTTAACAAGTTTAAACAGCAAGAGAAAGTACTGTCTCAGTGGATAGTGGAGTGTATGTAGAGAATGTTTAAATATTATGACAATAAAAACTTGTTACATTTACATTTAAATCAATATAGTGCATCAGATGAAAGATCAGGATCAGGATAAAGACGATTTAAAAGGTTTGGATGTGGACTAAAAGAGCATGACTGATCACAGAAAAGGGTGGGAATAAAAATAAATGTGAGTAAGTTTTCAGTGGATTCAGTTTCATCAACTCAGCAGGAAGCAAGAATGCAAAAATGACAAGAATGGAGTGACAGCAGGGGATTTGGGGTAAGAAAACTGATGAATGACGGAAAAACTGCAAGGCTCTTAAGGAAGTCGCTTTATGATGACCTTCTGCCTCCTGACCAAGGACAAGCACAAGTTATTGACAAAATAAGAGGGAGACATGGATGGAACTGTCCTTACATTTTAAATTTTGAAAGTTATTTTTACTAGCGCAAAATTTGAGCTGAGGCTATTTTCATATTTTCAAGGATTATGAAATGCAAACGTAAGTGATATAATTTCTCCTTTGGGATACAGAAAGAAGATGATTAATCTCCCAATTTTTTTCAAAGAGCAAGGTCTTCAAATGTCTTGTTTCGTCCAACAGTCCAAGATACTATGTTTTCTATCTTAGAAGAAGAAAAAACACTAAATATTCACATTGAGAGACTGGAACTTGTTATTTTGTTGTCGCTATATTTGCTTTAAAAAAAATTCTGTCTATCAAGTAATGGATTCATCATTTCAGCTCTAAACAGGACAGCTCTTGTGAAATGGCTGCATTTCTTTTTTAATGCACAACGACATATTATGTGTGTTTATACACAGCATGCAGGTTACAGCTGAAACACCAGAATGTTACCTCCTTAAAACCAAAGTTTTCAAAAACCTGTTAAAAAGCCCTGGCAGGTTTGTCTAACTATTACATGACTAAAAAACAATCTTAGTTCCAAAATCTTTTAAACATTTGTAAGTGCAGACATCACTGCATAGTTATCTACTGTAAATATGTCTACTTTTAATAGAGGAGGAAAGGGGCACAGGTAAATAATAATCCAAGTTACTTTATTCACACAGAACAACCAAGACAAATGTGGTCATACAAAGAGGGCGCAACAATAAGCAAACACATATACTGTACATACTCTCTTTCTCTCACACACACACACTTGCATCAGATGCAGAAGCATTCCACCAGTGTGTAGGCAATTAAAGGTCTGTGCCTAAGGGGGTGCTAAGGCCAAAGTCACAGTGCTCTATGCTCTGACAAATATTTTCTCCATTACCAGCAGACTAACTGTGCTGCACTGCCTCAAGCTCTGCCATACATTCTCCTTCACTTACTCTGCAGGGAGAAAGCAGGGGTAAATGGGTGAAAAGAAGAGTGGCCACAGGAGCAAGGGAAAGGGGTGGAGGAAGTGCTACTGCATGAGTGGATAAGAAGCAGAAAAAAGATATGAGGACATGATTAATGTAGCCAAATGCAGAGTAGTCAGGATCTACCTCCAGCCATCAATAAAAATGAATAATTTACCGAAAAGACACGCCAGATTATCTTTCTGAATCTGTCAGTCTCTCCATGTCCATCTGTCCAAACTGGGCTAGAAAAGACAAAAGCCAAGAGGACACAGTGCGCAGCTATGGTGACCTGATCCCTATGGTTGAGATGGATTTCCAATGCAGCATGTAGGTATGCAGGAACTAAAATATGGATGTGAGTGTAAGAGCTTATACTGTTGGTGTGTACATTTAAAAGGACAGTGTTTCTGAGGGAGATATGTGTAAAAGTAGTGTCAGAAAGAGGGATTATGTACGAGTCCTGACAGCTGAGTCTTCACTGCAGGAGAGGAACTTGAACATAAATTAGATGATGTCAGTTTTCATATAGTGATGAGAAAGTCCTCTGTGTAAACACTAGGTGGCGACATCCAACTTTCTCACAGAGCAGCCAACACTGTGCTGACTAAGGGCTGGCTGACAGTGCATGTGTGGGCCAAGTCTACATACATGTGTGCTTACATGTGATCGTGTGCGAGGTGCGGTTGACCTTGTGAAGCTGCTGCACACACGCATATTCTCCTGCATCCTGTGCCGATACCGCTACAGTCCCAGAGGACCGACCCCCCTCCTCTTCGATGCAAACTGATTTAATACGGCAGAGGGGGGAAACGCAGCTAAGACATCATCTGAACAAATGTCTGTTTATGACATCAAAGGTTTGTGTGTGTGGTGGAAGTTGATTATTCCATATCTACCTACACAGCACTCCCGTCTTCTTGTCTTTTGCTGCCTACCGAAAACATTAGGCTGCCGCAACAGCTAAAATGACTGATGCTCCACCCCCCTTGCTGCCTCTCTCTATTGCTCACTTAATCTCTCTTGTTTCTCTCTATTTAAATGTGGATCCATAGTGTTTAGTGCAAACTCAGAGAGAGGGAGGTGTTAAGAATCGAAAACATGATCTTGCAGTGTTGCAATGTGCCGCACGTAACTGCAGCAGAGAGAGGGAAGGAGTTGTAGTCCATATTGAAGCAGAAGAATTGATTATGGGAGTGATGGAGGAATGTACTCTAGGAGGGAGGAGGGAAGGGAAGGGGGTGGGCATCTGGCTCTGCATCTGCTTGAGAAAAATCTCTGGGGTCAGCCAATTAGAGGCTGGGTGACACCTCTATCCTCTCAGCTAGCTAGTAAATCCTGCGCCACAAGACAACCCACGTGCCACTGTTCATTGAACGTGAGCTCAGACACACGAACCAGTTCAACAACACACGTACACAGAAAATAAATTTAAGTACATAGCGAGATTGGCAATGGGGCAGTTAAGTATTTGAGTGCTTGCTTTAATAGCAAATGCGTCTATGAGATAAACTGTTCATTTTTGAGCATTAACTTGTGTCATTTTATCATTATTGGAATGATGATACATCAGACAGTCCTTATCCCATATGGCAGCATGCTGACAAGAGAGCAACCCAAATCCAACCAATCCTATGGATCATTGCAACGCTATGTGTAGGGCAGAATTTCATACCATCCATATTGTTTTTAAAACCTTATAACACCTGTCTAGTTTTAATTTTCAACACTTAAGGGCTGACCATGCAAAATGAGGATTATGCCATTTTAGTGATATGGGGGTGCTCAACGTCTGATTTTACATAGAACTACCAGTTTTCTCCCAATAAGTTAATTTACAGCGTATTACAAAATACATTTCAACTTTTAATGCTGCAAATAACAAATAAAAAGGATAAAATGTTCAATAAATGTTTTTAAAGTGTAACCCTAACCCTGGGCTCTAAGTGCGCATGTGTAGGCGCAGCGTGTATGTGTGTAGTGGCAGAACACTTGAAGAGACGGAACCCCAGCTTCACCGGTGTTGTGCCAAGTTGTCCACACCTTGGGGGACTTTCAGATAATTTATCACAGTTGATGAACCACATAAAGAATATTTTATCGTTTTTAAACAGCTGGCTACTTGAAGACCCACGACATGCATGCAGTTGTCAGCAGCACGAAAAACTCGGCACAAGACCGGTGAATGGCAGGCGAGAGACACTACTATGTTTTTGTTTAAAACAGAGTTTAAAAACAAATATAATCTCACATACACTGGCCGATGTAAACAGTAAGCAGATTTTACTGAAAATAACCCGGGAGTCCAAAGCGACTGAGGCGGCGGAAAACAGTCTGGAAGATTTCACAAAGTAAATACAGCGACATGCACTGTATACAATATTTTAAAAAAATATACCAAAACTAAACTCTGTCAGTAGCATTGTGTTTTTGCTTTGCATTGCTGATAAGACCCAATCAGGAAGCCAAACATAAGTGTCTATGTCATTGTTTTGAAAGTCCTCCGTTTTTGTCCATCCGCACTAAAGCGCTACACCAGAGTTTTAAAATGAAAAAAGGCTCGGTAGTGCTTTCAAACATCTCCATTTTATGTCTTCAGATTTGCCATTTTAGTCTTGATGGGAGGTGCAAACGTAGCCAACATGTCCATTAAAATCAAAAACGTAGTAGTGTAGATGGGGTCTGAGGCTGGTCTGATGACTCGATTTCAGCTGCGACATTCAAATGGTAGGGTCAGAATCTGGCAAAACATGGAAAGCATGGATCCATCCTGCTTTGTATCAACGGTTCAGGCTGGTGGTGGTGGTGTAATGGTGTGGGGGATATTTTCTTGGCACACTCTGGGCCCCTTAGTCCCAGTTCAGCATTGTTTAATCACGACAGCCTACCTGAGTACTGTTGCTGACCACGTCCATCCCTTTATGACCACAGTGTACCCATCTTCTGATGCCTACTTCCTGCAGGATAACCAGGTCACAAAGCTCAAATCATATCAAACTGGTTTCTTGAATATGACAATGAGTTCACTGTACTCCAATGGCCTCCACAGTCACCAGATCTCAATCCAACAGAGCACCTTTGGGATGTGGAACAAGATATTCTCATCATGGATGTGCAGCCAACAAATCTGCTGCAGCTGTATGATGCTGTCATGTCAATATGGACCAAAGTCTCTGAGGAATGTTTCAGCACCTTGTGTAAAGTATGCCACGAAGAATTAAGGCAGTTCTGAAGGGGCTCCAACCCGGTACTAGCAAGGTGTACCTGAAACGTTTCTGTCACTTTGGATAATCAACAATCTGTGAGCAGTTTTCTTTAGAACTACTTTCTACCAAAAAAATATTCCCTCGGAGACAAATATTGAAAAGCCTCATCACATTCAGTAGCTGTTTTTTAAGCTTTGGATCACAAAATCTTCCTCAGCAGATGGAGTTGCTCATTTGTTGTGAAACTGAAAGGTCTGACCTTGGAAACAACTGAAACTGAGAAAATGGAAACTCCATCTTTAGTTCATCATTAGTATTTTAAAATTTTTATTAAGATACATATTTTTGAGCCACCAGGGTAAGGGCTCCAAAAACAAACTAACAGGGCTACCTGTAATTTGTTTTTTTAACTGTGGTTTCCAAGGTCAAGAATGGCATTTCAAGCTCAAAACTTGATTTAGGTGAGCTTAACATTAATCTGCTACGTGTTTGCTATTTAGCTGAATGACTTGTACACTGCACTTTGCTAACAACAGAGAATGAGGAAAGAAAAGGTTCAACAAGAGATTTGTTCAAGCTCAGATCTAAATACCTCTGGTGATTTAAAAATGGAGCCTGCTATGACAACTAACTAACGTGTGAGTGATTCAGCTACTACTGTACTTAGCATTTTAACATCAACAAATCATTATCACATTTCCAAAGTTTGAGACTTGAGTGTAATTAGAGAAAAATAATGTGGCCCTTGCAAAAAAAGATTGACTGTGCCATCTATACTGTATTTTTGCAGTGAAAAAACAGTCAGAGTAATCGTGGACTGAAACAATTTTTTGTTACAACTTCGTAAAGAAACACAATATTTCAGCCAAGCTACTTAAAGTATGTTTACTGGTGCTACTGCAGATGCAGCACCTTCAACACAGATGAATTAATGATGGTTTTGTTATGTGCTCTGTATCAAGTGTTATTGGCCATCCTCCTGGAAAGCAGAGCATCACTGTGCATGCTGGGTGGGATGAGAAGGGAAGAGGATCAAATCAAAGTGACACCACCTCTTCCTCCAGGGGATTCAGATGAAGGGGTTTACAAATGGCTAAGCTTTTAATAACAGGTCCATGATGCTATGACACTATGATGACACTTGACACAAGGATTAGATGACTCAAAAAATCCACACTCCACTAAGTAAGATTCGTCATCAGGGAGCAGTGATTCTCCAAGGCACCAGCCAAGGCCAGAACTAAGTAGAGACTCGTAACATCATCATCTTTTACCCAAGAGGACTGTTCTAGTCATAAAAACTAAATCTGAATCCCTTTGATAAAAGCCATACTAAGGTGCTGGAGCATATATTCTGTATTTCAAGACGCCACTTTGGAGTATGCAGGTTTAATTCAGTCAGGAAATTCAGACTCCAATCATGAACTCAATCTTCTCCTGCCCGTGGCATTAAATGAATCAGACGTTCTCTATTGTCCGCACTCAGAGAACTGGAACTGAGAATTACAGCCGGGAAGCTGTGCTGCTGTAATGACCTACTGTACTGCTGGGTTTTGAATTGAATTATTCCTCCTTCCTCCGGTAGACGGAGAAAAAAAGGGAGCATCATATCAATCAGGTAAATAAGACACCCGTCATTCAATACAGAGGAAAGGCCGCAGAGTCACCCCGGAGTCACCCACACTCCTCTGATATTTCACTCCTTTTTGCTTTTACTTTTCTCTTCTATAGCTCTAACCCTGGGCTATATTCCTTCAGTCTGAGCACTCATCTTCACACCAAATGCTAACAATCACAAACACATAAGGTGCTTCCCACACAAATACAAATGCAGTCCTAAACTCACAATACATTAGGTAAATGCTAACATCAGCATGCTCTCTATGATAATTCTAACATGCTAATCAGGTATAATGTTTAACATGTTCACCAGCTTAGTTTAGCATGTTAGTACATCTGAGGTGAATGTAAATAGTTTTGCTATTTTTTCATAAACCAAAAGGGTTGGACGTAAAACTTCAATCTTGACCTCATGGTGACACTAAAGGGAAAAGTCAGGGGATCATTAAAGTCAGTAGGATACATCCTCTGGGGATCATGGATGTCTGTACAAATTTCTCTAACAATCCATCAATATGAAGCATGAATGAAAATGAAAAACAGTGGTAAAATCATAAGGTCAGTAAAAGGTGGATGGGGATAGAAAAACACATCAAATTGCACTAACCACATACTGTATAAGTTATTTAAATCCAACCACCCAGTACAAATAAAATATTTCACTACAGAGCCAAACAAAGCAGATCAATACAGTAAGTGGTAGGTTGCACATTGCAGAGGCTCCTAGCTATCGTACATATCAGAGCAAGAGATGCTGCAGAGTCTATCAAGGCAGGACTCAGAGTACCTGGACATCAAACCGCACTAAGCTCCCTATCCCACCTCCTGTCCTTTCCTCTCTCCTCTCTCATCAGCCAGAAGGAGCTTAAAGGGAAAGAGCTCAGGTTGGGTAACAGACACCAAAAGCTTTCCTTTTTTCACAACAAGCCGTCCAGCAATGACCTATCAAATTCCTCTAAGAAGATACCGCCCCATTCTTTCCCCTTCTCTCCGTCTCTCTCCCCTTTTATTTGGGCATGATGAGGATCCATTTCAATAACCCTGATCTCTCAATTCCTGTTTCAGGGAGTTACGTAACAGCTGCACCATTAGAATAACAATTGGGAGGAGAGATTAGCGCAATCGGCCAAAGAGAGAGATATAGAAGAAGATGAAGGGAGGGAGGCACTAGGAGGGAAATCTAAGGAAGCCCCTCACAATAGGACACATCTTTTCACGTGCTGTCTTACAAATGAATAGGTGTAACCGTGCAGTGGGAGGACGAACACAGATGGATGCAGCGACTGTTAATATTTTTTTGGAGGTTTACACAAGCCTGTGTTAGAGACTAATGCTTTGCTGAAAGCACTGCAGTCCTACGTGTCAGTTCAGCTTCATTTACAATCATCATCCAGGAAACACACCAATAAATGCTCTGTGTCTAATGTCTGCAGGCTTTCTGTTATTAGAGAGGTAATAATCAGGTGCTGATGCGTGTGGCTTCAAAGCCTTATAATGAAAGAATGAATCACTGCAGTGAGGATGAAACTGAAGTCATGGGGAAAAAGCTTCATCACTTATCAACAATCGAAAAATATCCTCAGGCTTTGGAGTTTTGGGGGAAGCCGAACACCCGCAGGGAGGGAGCGCCTGCTGGATGCTTGATGTTATTTTGCTTGTGTTTATTTCATTTTTGTTTCCATTCTAACAATGATAGAGAGTTCCTTTTGATTTGGGGAGTCATCTCGTCTCTCTAATCAAATAAACCTAACTGGGTGTGGTGGGGTGCATCTGCTTTGAAATCACTTACATTCTCCGTGAGCTCATAAATAAAGACCTGCTATCGCCCTGGTAAAGTGAGGAGGAGGGAGGAGAGAGCTGGGGGTTGGTGAATTGGCCTCACGTGCGCCTTCTATCCCTGTTTTAATTAAAGGAGAGTAGCCTGCAGCTCTCGGGCCAACCTGCCCCAGCAGCACTTACTGTAGAGCCAGGAGCTGGACTCACTGAGACTCATTCCCAGGCTCCATCAACATGAGTGAGTGCATCGGCCAGGCCTGCTGAGTCATTTGTCTGAGGGTTTCCACAGGGCCACACACACACACACACACACACACACTAACGTATGATATGGGATTCATTAACACATACACTTTGAGTTTGAGCAAAGATGGGCAAGGTTGAATAGAGTGCTGTTTGGTTGAACTGGTGATGTCTTATTACGTCTAGTGTCCTGAGGACCAAACATGATCTTCAAACTCTAATACCAATCTTAAGCCCAAGTTCTGTGTGCAAGTGCAATAAAATGCAGTTATACAGTCACTATATACTAGCCAACCCCAACTGCAGAGGAGTGAAAGGGAAATATCCAATTTCTCTCTCAGAGTAGAAAGTAAACCCAATTTTTACAGAAGAGTTTAGAGCAGGGGTTCCCAACCTTTTTGCATGTGAAGAATGCCAAGCTGGCAAGCTGGCGGCTGGCGATGGAGTAGTGGATAAGACACATGTTTCTGATGTGAGAGACCCAGGTTCAATTCCCTCTGAGGCATCCACCAGTGTGTTGACTCCAGAGGCATGTGAAGGTTGACCTCTGACATATACATATATATAGCAATTGTAAGTCGCTTTGGATAAAAACAACAGCTAAATGACTAATTAATTATTATAAACAGTTTTCTCACAGACTAGCAGGGAAATGGGGGAGAGAGATCCTCTCCAGACAATTTTTTAGAAATAAAAAAATAACAAATTTTTCTGACTGATAGGGATTTTGTTCAGAGTTTTGTGAATGAGATTTCTTGTAAGATAATAATTTTGCCCAGTGCAGCCCAGGCGTTGAGGATAACTAGTTCAGACATCTTGACATTTTGGGAAATAATACTGAGATACCTAGATATCAGTTGGCTTACACTAAGCTGGTAAGACTGGTAACACGGCAAAACAGCTTGCCTGGCAACCAACCCGAACTTCTAAAGTTCACAGTTCGGCCAAGGAGAGTGATACTTCGTTTGTTTAATCAGTAGAAAAATAAAGTGTAAAAACTAGGGATATCGGCCAGATACCAACTCAGATAGTTGGATCGGGTATTGTGAGGGGGCTGATCTACTCAACTCAATTATAGCTATGTGCTGGTAGACCTGAAAAATATGCTAGGAGAGTTAACAAAGTGGGGGTACGGGTAAGCAGGCAGACAGGTGCTAGGGTTGGCTCTGATGGGCTGAGTCCCTGCTGCAGAACCCTAATCCACTGCGCCAACACACACTCAAACACACACACACAAACACTGTCATACGTAGACATAAACACAGCATCAACACCTAGACAGCTATAATACCAAACTGTCTCAGACATCGACACATTAACCTCTGTGAAGGCTTCGCTTTCTGTTCCAGCAGGGAGGGTAACAGATTTTGGAGGGCAGACAGAGACGAGGCTGGAATGCTTATCTAGTGCTGCCACCTCTGCTGTATGAAGATGAAGATGGCACTTGGATACTACATCAACCATTGCAATGTTCGTGGGCAGCCATATTAGCTCCACAGTCGTTTAGGAACATGAGAGTATATGCGGCTGATTTAACCTTTAAGGTGCCTGATGGGCTGTGATACACAAGCCAACACCTCTGAGTGCCAGACAATATACAGAAACAAAGGAGGCATAGTGCATCCTGACCAGACTTATTGTATTGATGAGTCTGAGTACCAGCACCGTTAATGGGTCAGCCCTCAGCTGCCACGACTCTCTCTACACTTCACTGCCTTGCAAGTAACAGACAAGCTTGACTAGAGAGAAGCCATATGTGCACGCTAATGTTTACCTTTCAGCTACAGCAAACTCAGACTTTACATTACATCTTGCAAAACTTACAATGATTAGTTGATCATCAAAAAATTAATAAGCAACTGTTTAATTTATTCAATTAATTAATTAATTGTCATTTTTCAAACACAACTGCCAAACATTTGATGGTTCCTGCTTTTAAATGTGAAATTTTGTTGCTTTTTCTTGTCTTATATTAAAGTCTTTTGAGTTTTGGACTTGGTGATTTAAGGACCACCTTGTGATGGGGCTTTTCTCAATTTTTGGGATTTTTTTATAGACCAAACAATCAATAAAAATGAAAATAATCAGATTAATTGATAATGGAAACAAGTGTTAGTTGCAACTCTACAACACTTCATATAATAAGTAGACACTTGCGAGTAACAATTTTATTTTTAACTTAACTTTTTGGCAGCTTTTGTCCCAGTATGCCACAGATTTACATTCAGAAGATGATGTGGATTGCAAAATGGGACAAAACTGTGGTGTAGCTAGAGTCAGTGGACTTTCGGAGTTACTCCTCTTTGATAGTAAACTAAATTAACTTCAAACTTTTAAAAAATCAGGTTGATTGATAATGTAAATATCCTTTAGTCGCAGCCATAAATAAAAAAGGTGTATGTCAAGAAATTCAAATATGCATTCCAATGTCACAAAATTGTTCTTAGATAAATACTAACAAAACACAAAACTCATGCTCAAACCAAGTGAGAAAAAGGCAACCTGAGAGAAATCCATATATTTGCACATACTATTGGACTATTGGATTTATTAATCACCCTGGGGGCTCATCCAATAATGATCACATACTGCTGCACTAAAATAATTGCTGACAGGAGGAAGCAGATCTCTAAATGGTCATAAAGAATCCAAGTGAAATAACTGTATGGCCTGTACTAGCAGCTCACGAGACAAACTGAGTTTGTTCTGTGAAGAATTTGATATTGAATGTTAAATTTGAACTTAATGTCATGAAGAGAAACACTTGGATTATATCGTAGTAGTACTGTTTGATGTTCACAATTCTTGTCTTTCTGCTTTTGTGTTATAGTAATGATACAAGTAACTATAATGATACAAAAATACCAATCCAACCAAAATTAAACAGCCAAAATGTTGATAACTAAAAGGCCAAAACTCTAACAAGACAAAAAAAAATTAAAATATGTGGCTCTGGAGAGTTATTATATACATATTTTCAATCCTCAAACAGCCTGTTTAGAAATATACGTGTACATTTCCTTATATAAAAATTGCACTAGATATGTCGCCCCCCCTGTTTTAATATGTCATGCTGATATGAGACAACCAACACAAACACAGCAAAGCACTGCTTCATACTTCGGGGCTATTCCGGCCAGGTAAACCACTTCACACTGAAGTGGCTTTAGATGTGTGCACAAACGCACATTCAGAATGAGGTGAAAATAGGTCCTGACTAGGACAATAGCGCTTTGTTCACATCCTGACAATGCTCATTTTTCAAGAGGGGCAAACTCATCAATAAAAGTAATATGAGGACAACATTATCCACTGCTCAGCAACTGACCTGTGTTGTATAATACAACTACACCATAAGCCAATTAAAATGGCACCTTCACCCTTTGATGACGAATTGTTAGCTTTATGACTCTGAACATTCATCAGCGGACACAGATTTGTGTCCCCACAGGGACGGAAATAATCATGTACACCAACATACATTAGCCACAAACAGTAGATTAAAACGGATAAAACCAGAAAGAGGATATATAAAAGGGTGAGCAAATCAAATAATGTCTTCAAAAGATGCTAAATTAAAATTCATTACTTGAAAATGAACCAGGCTTTTGACTCTAAAAGCCCAGCTAGCAGCCCCTACAGCCCATAACACCAACTGGACCAAAGAAGACTAAACCAGGTGATGCCTTACAGAGTGACAATGTCATCCCTTCAGAGCTCTGCACTCTTGCTATTGTGACTAAAAACACATGAGCAACAATAAATCAGCCACTATAAGATGATAATATTTAATTTAAAGACATGCAAGGATCAATAAGAGACACTGTCAGTGTTTACAGCAACTCAAAATACATCAATTGTGCAAGATAAATGACTGAAAGGCCTCCAGTGAAGGAGAAAATTAAAGCTTACATAACAAAAGCCTGGTTTGCTAGTAACAAAATTAAAACCAGAAAAGTATTAGTGTGAGCGAAATGTATAGGGTGATTACATGATAAATGTGGCTCTGTCACAGACAAAAAAGTGTTGACCTTGCCCGCACTGCGAGGATAGGGACAATCCCGAGGTGCAGGTCGATACACAAGACAGCTGATGGAACAACTACCGAAAAACAGGTGTCGAGTGGCAAACAAAGAAAAACAGCCAAGTGCAACGGTGGTTTTGTTAACCACCATGCAATATAGGGAAATACAATCAGTCAACTTATGAATTACTGTAGAATTTGACGTAGCTGCAGGCACCAGAGAGGAAACAAAGAGGGCACTGGAGAGAAAGAGAGTGATAAAGAGAGAATTCCCCTAGTATTAACATCTGCTCCAGAAACCAGGAATGGCTGTAAGCCGGTGTTAAAAAAAGGAAGAGAGGTTGGGAGGGGGAGCTGGAGGGGAGTCGGGAAGCTTATTTGAAAGACTTAAGCTGCATGGTTACGTAAGTGATATGGGATCCTCTGAAACCATACACTTTCAGTCAAAGTTGGGCTACATTAGTACCCTCACCAGAAATCTCATCCATGCCTCATCCATACTGTTAGAGATGAAGGCTTTCCCTTCTCATTTTACCAGACATGCACATACTGCACTTCCTCACATGCACAATACACACGCACACAAGCTTCTCTGCACAGGCTTTTACAGTTCTGGTACTTTTAGCAAAAGCAAAAGATTGATAAGATCTGTCTCTTAGAGAGGTTAGAGGTGAAGAATGTAGAGAAACCATCACGTCAGTCAGCACAGACAGAGTGGTGGCATGTGTGTGTGTGTGTGTGTGTGTGTGTGTGTGTGTGTGTGTGTGTGTGTGTGTGTGTGTGATGAAAGGGTTGGCTCTGAATCTCAAAAAAAGCAGAGAAGCAAACCCTTACTGAGAGAGAGACAGATCTACCCCAGGTGTATCTGAGTCATGCCACCTTTCCCTTTATTCTCTCTTGCTCTCTCTCTTTTCTTCCCTTTATTTTGCTCAAATACACCTTCAAACCCCCTGCCACGGTACTTTGTACAAACACAACAAAAAGAAAAATCTAATCCCTGTACCAGCGTTTTAGCCCTGTCTCCCATCTCTGGGAAAGTGGAAGCTGTACTGTGTTCCCGTCCATAACACTGTCTCTACCGCATCAGCATCAGATTGGTTTACAGCCAGCCAGGCACGGTTCAGGCTCACAGGGCGGCTGGACTCATATTCGGTTGCTGATGAATTTGCTACCAATACACACATCTGCGGGATGACTCATTTTCATTAATGAGTTTGAGTGAAATCTGACGAGAGGCCAGAGGAATAAAGTAGACTCTGCAGCTTGATGATACGTCCCTGCAGTCGGCAACTGGCAAGGCAGAGATTTATTGTTTACAACAAGCCCTGCCAGCTCTGCCAGGGACTTCTCAGTCAGACAGAAGCCTGCAGGTTTCGCTCTGCGGTCATTACAATGCCACATAGAGGATTGCTGAGAGGAGAATAGAATGGACTGTTGCAGAAACTGACAAGCTCTCTGTCCTCGTGGATGATCAGTGCTGTAGTGAAATTTCACTCAGTGAAACCATACTGCAGTGTGAAAACAAAGAAAGAGAGGGCACAGGCAGAGAGAAGGGACGAGACAGACGTGAAGAGGGACAGAGACACAGTGAGAGGTAGAGTCCTAAACTGCCTTGTCAGACGGCTTAGCCAGGATAGTCAGTAAAGAAGGTACAAAGCAGTCGAAAGGAGTAGGAAAGCATGCAGTGTGTTGTACCGTTTCCCGTGTCTGTATGTGCAGGACATACGTGTGCCAGGGAGACTGTGTTCACACAGTAGAAACGCACTCATTACTGAGTTTCCATGTGTGCCCTGGCACCCCTGACCACAGCTTAGCATGACAGAGAAAGAAGGTGGGGGGGGGGCGTCTCAACCTTCCTGCCCCCCTCTCCAGCCACCCCTCCCTCCCCACTAGACCCCCATAACTCCACCCCTGACTACCCCACCTGTGAATAGTCCCAGTACCTTGCGCTTTTTATCCCGTGAGCGACTCCTCTTTTTGTTCCTCTCCTCCTCCTTCTCTTTGCGCTCCTGCTCTAACTGGGCTTCTAAATCCTTGTTCTTGCGGAGATGTTTGGCCGCTTGTGCCATGGCGTTGGTGGTGGGGGTCTGGGCGGCGTTGGCGTGTCCAGATCCAGCTGCGGAGGTCTGCGGGGCGACAGCACTGGTACTTCTACCTGGAGCCGGCCAACAGTAGCGCTGCCGCTGCTGCTGTGTGTTCCTCTATGGCCCTGCAGAGTCTGTGAGCGTACTCACCCTCTGCCTCCTCCTCCTTCTCCTCTTCAGCAGTGCAGTCACACACACACACCGGCAGTCCTTCTGCTGTGGGATGCTACTGCAGCGTGTCTCTCTCTCCCTCTCTCTCTCTCTTCACTGCTCGCACATGCTCCCTCTCTCAATCGCTCACGTACACTTCCCTCATTTAGTGTGTCTGCTCCCTTCGTCTCTGGTCTCCCTCTTTCTCTGTGCGAAAGATGATAAATAACAGTGGACAAACAGGTTTTCCGTCTTATTCACTTGTTTTCATTCTCTACATCTGCTTTGACATTCTATTAAACTGCTTCGACCCCCCCTTACACACACACACCCTCCCCAACCAACAAAGATTAACTAGGGATGAACTGACAGCCAGTTGAGGAATAGCCTGAGCAGCTTTAAATCAAAGTCAGCTCTCCCTCCTCACATTACATTGATCTTGTTTCTTTTCCTGTATTTAATTTCTCAGTATCTCATAATCTTGCTGTGAGTCCATCTGTGGAGGATCGCTAGGCTGCACAGGGAACCCGTCATCACCACAGCCAATCACGCAATCCCTCACACACACACGCACACACACACACACACAAACCAGGATACCAGAGAAAATAAAAAAAATCTAAAACATGCATGAAGGGAAAAAAACTGCCTCTTACTCCTTTACTCACCCCCCCACCCTACCCCTTCTCCCTCTACACTGTTTAGACGCTGCAGCAGGATTGGTCCCTGTGCAAGGATGTTGGTGCAGTGTGCTTGGGTATGTTGAGTGAGGCTTTAACCATAAAAAAGGCTATTCCTTATTAATTCCTTACCGTTTATCGTAAAGTGTGATACAGTAACATCATCAAAGCTTCAATGACTTCTTTATCAGGGTTCCTGCCTTCCTTTTCACTCCTCTATCCTTGATCTTCTCTTATAGTTTTGCATAGAACAAAAGACAAAGGCTTGTATAAACATATTTATTAAAGTATAAATGGCTTCTCTGTCCTGTGCTCATGTACAATGTATGTGTGGATATGTGTGCAGTGAGGTGCATAGGAGAGAGAGGGGCTGATGGAGCCAGCACCTGTTTACTGGTATTGCTCTGCCTCTCTCCCCCCCCCCCCTTTTCCTCCCTGCAATGCTGCTGACGCAGGCAAAAAATATCCTTTAACATCTCTCTTTGCCCGGCTCACTATACATCACACGTATAGTTCACAATGATACTGTAGACGCACACACACACAGTCCATGCCAACACATGTGCTTTAGTGCACACACACACACACATTTTACTGAAACATCTTAATTTCTGTTCTGTATTTTTTCTATTCATTGTTTTTTTAGAAGATTGAATTGGAAACTGTAGAAAACAGGCAGGATATTCCCACTGCATGTCCTATTGTCTTAATTAAAGTTCTTTTCCTATTCTTACAGTAATTATCTGGTCTTTTCTGACAGTTATCAGTTGAATGACTCATGATATTGAGCCTAATGAAGAGCACTGTTATGATGATGAAATTAGGCTTTTTCTTGGCTGTTTTATTTAATGCCAAAATTAAGTTAACAAAATAACGACTGTCATCATCTTTTTGAGATATTCCTCATACATTTCACTCATTATATGCTGCCGTTTCCTGTCCATATCTCTTTCTTTCTCTCTCTGTTTTTCATCTGCTCTACAGCCAAGGCTTCCCCTGATCTGATAGCAGCTCCCTCTATACTGCAGCATACTAATGAATAGGACTGACTGGTGATATTGCCTTATGTCTGCAATGCTACTACACAAATCACTCGCTCATGTGGCCTAGCTATGACACAAACAAAGACAAATACTGACGGGCTGACAGCTCTGTGGCAAGAGATCCATCACTATATCGAACTCCTGGGGAATGTGCCTAAATGAATTACCAGCAGGACAGACAGGTAATAAGGAGGTTTTTGCTTAGCCAACCAGACTGGTCTTGTTAAGCTACACTCTTGCTGAGCTAATGGAAGAGCAGTTTAACAGTGAACTTTAACGTAGCTATTATAACTGCGGGATCACTGCTGGATAATCTAAGGATAAACATGTGGTCCCACCCCCAATTGATACTGATAAAGATAATGTCTCTCTGAAGGTTGCAGGGCAGGTTAATAGTTACAGAGACAGAACACCCTGGTTCAACCACCTGATCAGTACCTGTTTAATGCGGTGATTTTTAGCGGGCTCCCATCAGGCCTGACATGAGTTTCCTTGGATGTGCCAATGAGGACTCAAAGTACTTTCTGGGATCCACAGCAACTGCATTATTGTGCATCAATGACATCACCGCTCCATACTAAAATTTGATGGAAACCAATAGCTAGAAAATCAATCTAAAAACTTATACTTCACTTTGAGATGGCAGCAATATAAAGTATACCTAGACAATACATTTACACAGCTTGCTTTTTCAATAACTGACAATAGCTACAGCAACCAATCACATATATCCAAAAGATCAACTAACCAATCAGCCAACAGTGTATTGAACATGGTATACTGTAATTAAACAGGACAAACATTTCAGATGTGATCCAACACAAGAAAAGAAATACTGATCAGAAGTTAAAAATCTAGTAGTTGTTGTGGGGCCTGTTTCACCTGTTTGCAAACTGATTTGCAACACAAGATCAATACATCTCCCGCTCATGTTGACATGTTTTACTAATCAAAAGAAATGCCATACATGCAATCACTTGCTAGAACCGTATAGGACTCATGAATTTAGCAATTTGTGCCACCATTAGAGATCTGCAATTAAACAGTGCTGAGAAAACCTTTTGGTGAAATGGGCCTCTGAAGCCTTTGATGATATCACATGATTTTTATCAGCAGAATGAGTTTGCCCGGTTGTAATGGAAGTTTATATGTTACAATTTCCATTTTTTCTGAGCCCCTTAAGTACTTCTCATCCATGTTGGCATAAAACTGCTGTTTGCAAAGTCAAGAATGAACATCTTTCAAATGCGCAAAAATAAAAAATAAGGAAAAATAAGAAAAATAACAATTTGAACATTCACAAATTCATGACAAGCACATTTCATCTGCATCTCCATAATGAAGGTCATGTGATATGATCAAAAGCTCCAGACATCTGTTTCACAAAGGCGATTTATGAGCATGGATCTTAAATAGTGGCAATGTCATATTTCATAAACAGCACTGTGGTGAGATTATTGTCTTTTACTAATGTATAAAAAAATTCATTTCAAAGACATTTTTGTTATAATATAGTGGGCTTAAACATGCAAACCCACTGGAATGGACCTTAAAGACCACATATAAGCCTATTTTGTGTTTCAGAGTGCACCCAGTGTATATAGACTGTCCCTGGGGTGGTCCTGCCAGGGACACAAAGGGACAGGTTGTGTGGACCTGGGGGAGAAAGAAACACACAGCTACTGCCCAAGCTCTCTTCAGTGTGACAGCCAGCACCCGCCAGCGCATTAGCCGCTCCAGTGCTCCTCTAAAAACAGTGGACGGGACCCGACAGAGCCACACACACACACACACACCATCACACACCCACATGCAAACTCACTACAGTGAAAAGGGACAGGACAGACAGCCTATTCATGGAAGCATACTGTATGAAACCTAGCTATCAAATCCAGACCCTCTGGACAGAAACAATCATGTAACTGTTGTATACAGTGCTGTACACATTAACCAAGTGTATACAGCAAAATACTTCCACAGTAGTCACTTTTAAATGAACAAAGCCCAAGTGTAAACATGCACTGATTGAATATGTTCCCACTTAGCACCAAGAGTTAAATTACACTCTTAACAATTACTTTACATGTCTGATTTTCTTCCTGTTAACCAATCAATCAATCAATCAACAACATTTATTTCGGTCCTCATTCATAGTTTTCCAACACAAGGGGAAAATAATAAAAATAAAACAACCTGTTAAAAGGTGACTGTAATAAATAATTCTGAAGACTTCTGATGTCAGCTAAATAACGTTTAATGTTCTAAGGACTGTAGGGGCTCAATATCTAGCTCAATATAGCCACTGGGCACATTTATATTAGGTAACCAATGCATAATATGTATAGACCACCATTTGAACCATGTGCACTTTGTAAATCAGAAGGTTTGTAAATCTTCAATGTCAACTTTGATAACACCCTCCTCTTCTCCATCTAATACTTACTCTGTAGGCATGACCATGTTCACTGATATCATAAATCAGAAGCTTGTCAACAACAAATCAGATAACAGTCTACAAAAGGTCTCAGTTGTCTATATATCTGCAGATGACCTGCCAAATGTTTATTCATTTTGCCTCATTTTGCCTCCCACAGATTGAATGATTTTCTTGGTCCATATTCAATGTGTTTAATAGTGATGTCTCCCTGTGATAAGCTATGTTAAACTTAAATCATTTAAATTGGCCATTATAGAGCATAAACATTTTTGTCAGTTCTTGTTCTCCCCAGGATATGGAGACCTTTTCACTTTAAGTTCCAACAGCCAAGACAATAAAAAGCTGGAGAAGAGTTTTCTCTGTGAAGGTTCTCAGTCATCCAGGTCACAGTTTTCCAAAGAAGGTTAAAGGCAACGTCAAAGGGCAACTGGACTTGGTTGAGAATAATAGAAGACATTTCGTCCCTCATCCAAGTGACTACTTAAGTCCTCAAATGACTAGTAGAGAAACTCAGCTATTTAACCTCTGTGGGTTCAAACCCACAGATTAGTTAGCAGAGGTTTCTCTACTAGTCACGGAAGCGAGGGACGAAACGTCTTCTAGTATCTTCAACCAAGTCCAGTTGCCCTTGACTTTAACCTTCTTGTGAAAATGCAGTTTGTCCACAGATGTGGGGCTTATTTTGACCCTTCTGCCTCCAGCTGCAGGTGGCATGGGATGGAGAAGCACCAGCAGGGCGGCTGGTGAAATAAAGTCGGACTTTCAGGTCAATGTGTATTTTGATGAACAAAAACTCTTGACTTATTTGAGTGTATTGTTTTATTTCATATTTTCTAGTACCAGGAAGTTTTTGGACGGCAGATAGCATGAATGGACACAGTGGTGAACTTTAAAGTTACATGTGCTTCCTTACTTGATTCAGAGTCATCTGAGAACTTTTTAGCTGCTTTCATAAGGGAGGGAGCAGACCTCAGCTGATGCACTTAGGTATTTGGCCTCTTCAATGACCTTAACCTAGAAGAAATTATCTTAGCTTTCAAGCATCTTTGAAGATTTTTCAGCACCAAACATTAGCAGCAGGTATTCTGTCACCTGTTCATACCAATAGACAAACAAACCTAAACTATGATCAGTGTCAGTGCACAAAGTTTGTATAAGGCTTGTTTTAAAAGCATACTAACTAACATAACTTTAAATGTTTATATTTATTCTTAAACTCACTAATCTCACGCCCAAAAACCTTGGAAAGAATGAGGCCACCAGTGGTCCTCTTTGGGTGGTGCACCAGGTCTTGGCAATGTTGGAATGTCTTCTTAATCTATCAAAACATACTTGCTACTAGGGATGTCCCGATCCGTTTTTTTTGCCCTCGAGTCCGAGTCCGAGTCATTTGACTTTGAGTATCTACCGATACAGAGTCCCGATCCGATACGTCTATAATACTTTTAAAAAAAATAAAGAAGAGCGAAAAAACAGATCCAGGATGTTTCTTGTTTTTTATTTAATTCACCTTATTTTAACATTCAACAACTCTGTTAACAAACAGAGCACTTCTGTGAGGTAGCTTGA
>JAPMOB010217541.1:0-14275 GCA_029875015.1 Lepomis gibbosus | reverse complement strand
GAAAAATTTTCAACTCTCGGCGACGTGAAAAAAACGCTCAGCGCTTGGCGCCCAGCGCGAAAAAGACGCTCAGCGCCTCGCCACGTTCCTGGCATTTTTAGCAGCTCTGAAATACGCGGCACTCCCATTGGAATGTATTGAAAAAAGACGCTGGCGTCAGAAAAAAACGCTTTGGTGGACACGGGGCCTAAGAGTTAACAAAAAGTGCAATCAGAACAAAAAAGTGCAATCAATACAAGATAATTGTAGGGATAGAAGAAGAAGAGCACAGGAAGTGCATGTTAGAGGTTAGGAGTTATACTTTGGTTTCATCCAGACTTGATTATTGTAACATATTGCTGTCTAGTCTTCCATGTGCTCGTACTAAAAGCCTTCAAATGGTTCAGAATACTGCAGCTAGAATTTTAACTGAGATGTTTTTCTGTTGACATTTGAGTGTGCCACTGAAGAACTGGACTGGAGCTGCTTACACCTGGGAAAATTTTAATAATAATAGCTCCAGGAACGCTTCAGGAAATAAATATATATTTTTTCCCTGTCTTTATTTAATTGACATTTGCATTCGAAAGTTTTGGTCTGACTGTTTGACTTCCTGTCAATGCATGTATTGTATAATTTCCTGTTAGTACAAAACAACAAACCACATTGGCTGCACTCCATTTGGCCATGCAGACATACCACATGTAACATAGTGGCAAGAGCAGGCAAACTTAAATGTAGCGCAGGCAGCTTGTGAGATGGCATGTTTAATATCTATCAGATGCTGCGGTAAAGTTATTTTTTAATTTCTTTTCACAGCTTTTTTTCTTTCCTTTTTTTCTTTTCAGCCCTAAGTGCTGGCAGAGACAGTAAAAAAACTGGTCCAATTGGATTTAGCCAAAAAAAAAAGTGAAATATGTGTTTACTAGTCCATATTGTCCACAATGCTGTTAGTTCTAGTCGTTTTTTGTCAACTTGCCATACAAGCCGTCAGTTCAAGCCGCCAATAGCTGCATTTGCCAACTTGTGAGCCAAATTGAAATCCAGTGGAAACATTGTACACCACTCTCAAACCCACATTGCTCGGGCCAGTTTTTGGAACACACCTATATATTTCCTGTACGGCTAAAAAAAACAAACAAAACAAAACTGTTAACAATAAAATGGAAATAAACATACTGTACAGTTTGTAGGAAATTGGGGCACAAACATTTATAATGCTGCCACACTTCTCTCTCCACTGAAACAAGAAAATAAAGCTTTGCAAAGCACCGCAGCCCATGAGTCCACTATAACTGACTCACCAATTCCCTCTTGACTTTTTTGCAATGAAAGTTGTTTATGAACTTTTACCCTTTTTAAACAACTCCTTGTATTTCCTGTGCCACTTTTCCCAATACCTGTGGCAAGGGAAGTAAAATCTACCCCAAGGAGGCAAGGATAACAAATGATTGAACATATGGACGGAGAGATGGAGGACAGCGTAATCCTGTTAGCCAGCTAATCGGCATGGATATAAGGTCCATGGACGCAGAATGTTAGACACAGGAACCTGCACCCTCAGCATCACCACTGAGTGTGTGTGTGTGTGTGTTCCTGGAAGGGAGGGGTCTGGAGATCCATTACCCATTATCATCTCGTGCTCTTGGGGATTACTGTGGATAAAGTGAGAGAGAGGGAGAGAAAAGGAGAGAATAGGGACTTAGCCTCATATCCTGCAGCTTTTTGCTCTGCTGTCCAGCTCACCACACAATCATTTGGCTGACGGCGAGGCTCAGAAGGAAGGAATGCTTTAGGAGGTATTGTAGCCAAAGAAACAGTAATTGAAAACTTGATTAAACTGCTTAATAAGTTTGCAGTATGCTGCAGTCAGAAAAGCCATCTCAATGTCCTGCATCTAATCCAATTCCTGCTACTGCTTAGACCAACGGCAATAAATTCCTGTCACCAACAATGATATTTGTCAGCAGTAATGGAGATACCGTATCATAAGTTTCGTAACTCTTTAGGGGGATAGCAATTAGCAACAGGGAATTTAGTTTTTAACTAGAGAACATATTTGTGGGACAAAGACACACCAGCAGGGCAGGAATTTCACCAGCATGGCCTCTGTCTGGCCTTGATGCCCTCCTAAAAATCGTGTGCACATCAGCCACTATGGCCTAGGTAGCTGAGTAGCAGTCTCACAGAGCTCCTAGCATGGCTGTAAATACTGAACATAACAGCCACTATTTGCATGGCTACAACAGGTTGCCTATCGGGGAAAAATGAACCAAATGAAGGTCAATTCAAGCCAATAAAACAATATTTCTTTCTAATATTGTAGAAATGACACTTTCACTTAGGGGTGTACTCACTTTTGTTGCCAGCGGTTTAGACATTAATGGCTGTGTGATGTGTTATTTTGAGGGGACAGCAAATTTACACTGTAATACAAGCTGCGCACTCACTATTTTACATAGTGTCATTTCTTCAGAGTTTTGTGAGATGATGTATATATTAATAATTTCCAACAAAATAGTGTTTTTTGTTTTGTTTGTTTTATTACAAATTGTGTAATTAATGAATTGTGCTTTTCATATCCCTATACATCAAGTCAGAGCACAGCTTGGCGTGAACAAGAGTACTCAAGGACGCGCTAACACAAATTAGTACCCACTGTGACCTGACAGTTCACGTCACCAGTCTAATGCTTCAGCACCATATGTTTCCTCTTAAATAACACGGTTTTGTTGTACAACATCGCCATCTCATAGGCGCAACTCTCAGTGAGCGGCATCATGCGTCTGTTCCAGCTGGGTACATCAAGGACACACAAACACACACACACACACACCAGAATGACTTTTTAAAGTGTTTACATCAAACCTCAAATTATTCCAAAAGCGGGAATATCATTTGAATAAATGAATAAAGTTACTCACTGCTGTTCAGCATGGCAGTACATGCACGTAAAACCAAATATTACATTCATATTTCATGTGTTTCAGCCATCATGTTTAGCGTACCATACTGCAGATTTCAGAGCTTTTAGCAAGTCAAAGTTTTAAAAGTGCAGAACCGAAAATAAATCTTGACCTACTGAGGTAATCATTGCACAGATAATACAGTGCAACAGCTAAAAAAGAAAAAAACTGTGAGCTTACAGCATGCGTGTGAAGCAAGGGCCGCACGCCACATGTTTCCTAGTTATTTTATCCCACACAAATAAGTAGCTGAAAAGTGTCGTAGATTTAGCTGAGATTTTTTTTTAATTAAGCCATCATTTAGTTTTCCTTGTGATGTAGTTTTGAATCAAGGCAGCAAAGGTACCCATCTGTCGTGCACCTGTGGTTGCTTATGTTATGCATTATGAAGTGAATTAATACTATATGCTCGTTCCACATATCCTGGTTGTCTAATGATTTGCCAGACCTGTTGTGCATTCACAATTGTGGTTAGATGAAAGATTGGATTGGCAGCAGAAGAGACATCTGAAGAGAGGCTGCAAAAAGAGAGGAAGAGGTATGAGCTGAGAGCTGTGTGTGTGTGTGCCAGTCAATAGAGCCTACAGTACATTGCCAACAAACAAATAGCTTGTAGCGGTACATTTAAATATAAAGTGATTGAAATGTTGCTTTAAATAGTTAGTATATAGCATTTCTTATGTTTCCAGCCTTTAATTTAGCAAACAAACTAATTCTAACTAATAAAAAAACGTTGCCATGTATGGGAAAAATATATAACCCTAAACCTAATATAAATGCATACAACTATGCCGAGGCTAGGTGCTCTCAACGTACTGTAGACATGTTTACTTGCATACTGTACATAGTCATCCACTCCATGTATATCCATTTAATATTTATTTCTTATTTGCGTTATTTGCAACTCACAGAAACACTTGCACAGTTCATTTAATAAACAAAGAAATGAGTGTGCGTAAAATTCAAGGCAATCCATCCAATAGTTGTTGAGACATTTCACAAAAAAACATAAATGTGAACCTGATGTTGGCGCTAGAGGGAATGTCAGAGGATCATCACAGTCGGTATGATTCATCCTCTGGGCACCATGGATCACTGTATGCATCATTTAATGGCAACACATCAAGTAGCTGTCAAGAAATCTCAGTCTGGCCCAAAGTGGTGGACCAACCGACAGGCCGACATTGCCATCCCCACAGCTATGCTGCAAGTATGGCTACAGTTTAGTTTTACTTGTTTTTCCATTAAAAATCCATTTCACTCTCAGACCTTCTTGGGGGTGACAGTTTCTGTATGTTTAGGCAATAAAAGCTGAAGGTGGAGTAATGCTATAATGCTTTAGCAGCTTGATATTTTGGTTAGTGTTTGAGGTTTGGCTATTGTGAAATGAGAAATATTCTATTAGAATAAAAATATTCTAAAATAGAATAATAATGATCAAATGTAAATTAGAAAAAAGTCACACCCTCAAACCAATAACAAAGTGTATGAAAATGCTTAAAAAAAACTTTTTCTCAGTAGTTTATTGAGACAATGTGAAATAGTTTGACACAAACACAATCTTGCAGCACCTTGAGTTTACATCAATCAGCCATAACATTATGACCCTGTCAGTATTATAAGTTTCACTTTTGCCACCAGAACAACCCTGACCAGTCAGGGCAAGGACTCCACTGTGAATGCACTGTGAGACCCCTTTCTATCAGAACCAGCATCACCTATTTCAACAGTTTGACCTACAGTAGCTCGTCTGTTGCACGCCTTCGCTCCCCACATGCATCAATGAGCCTTGGCCACCCATGACCCTGTTGCTTGTTCACCTCTTTTCCTTTCTTTGACCACTTTTGATAGGTACTGACCACTAAGACACCATATTGGATTTAGACAACCCTTTGAAATTCTACAGAAAAGACTGTCAACAACAGGCAGAAGTGGGAAAATAACAGCTTTGGATTTTTGCAAAATTAAAAAGTGGGTTTTGATTGGCCTGTTATTGCTGTAAATGTAAAGCCACACAGAGGAGACAAAGACGCCTGTAAGTGCAGATAGGATGGGAAACAGGACTATAAAAATTGTCTTTAAGTACCTTCACTTTATAGATCCTGTCTTCCAGTACCTCGCTCTCCTTCATCCACCTTCCTCTCACCTCCACTTGTGCCTTTCTTTCCAGGTGCCCTCACATCTTTTAGCAGAAATTACTCATCCAGAGCAGCCACCTACAATAAGAAAGGAGAGTGTTATGAAATGATTGTCCTCTTTTGATAGCACCATTCATCCAGAGTTTCTCTTCACAATAAAGAATCCCTGGTGTTTTCATCGATTGAGCCAGGTTCAGGTAGTTCATCTGACAGACTTTTAATTGCCTTTTTCAATCCTCGTTCAACTATTGCCAATTTCCCTTTAATTATGATATACTAACTCCTAACTTTGCCTACCCTGAGAGGAGAAAAAGGGTGTAAAAATTACACAAGATTGCTGCAGAAAATCGAACTGAGTCACTTTACGGTCTTGTGTAAGATGGCGCCATCAATAAAATTAGCTGTGAGACAGGCGAGGGACAGTGAAGCCAGTTCGTGGGAAGATGTGATGAGCTGAAGTTACTGGTAGACTGCCAATCAGTGGGGAACTGGATCGTCCTCTCCATTACAGAGACTTGAGTTATGTTTAACATTATAATTTAGCAGCTCAAATGAAGATAAATGATTGGCACCATGATAAACAGAGAAAAAAGCAGAGGAAGAGAGGAAAAGAAGCAGAGAGAGACAGTAAAATAAATGCATGCTATATACCCTTCAAAAGACGTGAGGACAAAATGGACCGTGTTTGCAGTGCATGAACAAGTCAACACATATTGCTATCCCTCACTTTGCACCGACACACAGTTAGCAGTACTTGTTGGAGCTTTAGAGATATTGGTAGTTGCATGATTTGATCTTGAACCAAGCCAAGAACCAAACCAAGTTAGCTGTCTGGTCTTTCTGCTATGTTAGACTTTCTACACTACCCCGTTCAAATCAAGGGTCTAAGGACAGATGTTGTTGTATACTGTTCAGATTGTAAAGCCCTTTGTGGCAAATTGTGATTTGTGATATTGGACCATATAAATAAAACTGACTTGATTTGACTCCACTTTCTGAAAGAAAGCAAATGCATAATTTCAAAATGTTCAAAAATTGACTATGTTGTTTGTTCAGGCAGGCAATGAAGCTCCCTCTTCTTTGCAACCCTAAGGGCAGGGAGGTCCCAGAACAGATCCACACCGCCGAACAGAACTTCAGCTTTGGAGAAGGCCCTGTCACCCCAGGTCAGGCGCCTTTTTCTGATGGTTTTTAGGCCTAGTCCACATGGACTGGGGTATTTTTATAACCAGAGTTTTTCCTCCTTTGTTTAAAAAAAAATCCATCTGCATGAAAACGGCAACAAACGCTGTCAGGAGCATGCCAAACCACTAGGAGGTGAAATAACCCTAACCGTAATGGCCAATCGGAGTATAATAAAATTGTTAACAAAGCAGGCAGTGGCGCGCCATCTGACATCAAACACAGCAGATGACAGCGCGCAGCTCCGGTTTTACGGCCTACACAACAACTCTGCAACCGGCATTTCTTAAAATCCTCACCATGGCAGGGGTTTTCAAAAGTGTCAGTGACCTGACACTGCGTTTCCGTGTGGACAAGCGGCCAAACCGCGTAGACAAAGTCACGGTTTTGAAAATACCTGTGTTGGTGTTGTGACGCCCTGTGGGGTCATGAGTGGGTGTGGCCTCTCTCTCTCTCTCTCCTCTTGTTGAGGAAGAGCTGATTGCAGTAACTCTGGGCACCTGGGCTGATTGCCCTATAGGGTATTTAGGACTGCCTTCTCATTCTGCAGGGAGGCTGCAGTCAAGACCAGGTTAGACCTCCCTGTGGCCGGCTCCCCGGTTTCTCCTTTAGTTTGGTTTTCGACTCTTACTATGTGGTATTTATCTTGTTTTGCATACTACAACACCTGCACACATATACACTCATGCAACCAACATCCTGCCCAGACACCACTGAAACAGACTACATATCTCATTCTTAGATTATATTAGTTTGAAATACCCTTTTAAGTGTGCTTAACCCTGGTTATTTTGTTAAATGTTTACCACGGTGCGTCTCTCTTTTGTTGCCAGGTCATAACAGTGTAGACAGGGCCTTAAGCTGATGATAGCGGTGGGGCGTGAAAAGTGGCGGAGTGTTTCGTCATCTTTAGTGTTGTTGCTTCCACAGACCTGAGGCGACGAGTGCAGGTGCGGACGTGGAGGAGGTCGGAGCGGCAGGGAAGGGCCAGACTGTTTAAGGCTTTGTAGGTGATGAGTAGGAGTTTGAACTGGATCCTGTATTAACCGGGAGGCAGTGGAGGTTGTGAATGACGGGGGTGATGTGATCTCTGCGACGGTAGGACGTGAGCATGCAGGCAGCGGAGTGCTGGACGTATTGAAGTTTATTGATGATTTTGTTAGGTTAAACATTCAGACTAGTAAGACAAAGTCGACTCACAGTGAAAAACAACACAGAAAACTCTCTCCACCCAAAACTGTTCAGACCCATCTCTCACAGTAAGAGGCTGACTAGGGAAAACATGTTTTTAGGATCTTTAAGCACAAGAAAAACATTTCACAAAACAAAAACGTGTAATTTAAAGATTTACTTATCTTCTCCTGATCATTTCCGTTGCCATGCTTCATAAATGTCTTCTGTCGTTCCTCACCTGTCCACCCCAGTGTTTTCCCCATCACCTGACCTGGCTCCGCCCTATACACCTGCTCCTCACGAGTCTTCAGCCCCAGTATATACTGTGGTCCTGCTGGCAGTAACAACACTGTAAGGGTGGTACTGATTGCTAATAATGCGTTGCATGGGTTGACAAATCATAAGGTATTGACTTTATCAGAGCAAAAGATCCATTATTCCATATCTGTTAGGTTCCCATTCACAATTTAGACCCAGGTACTTCTAGACAAACAGATTCCATTTACCTGAACTAAACCTAATCTGAGAGGACATGATTCAACATCTTTAATGCACCTTAAAATTGTCTCATTTGCAGTATTTTGTTTCTAAACTGGCTTATTTGACAAATTGCATTTCCTTCTGCCTAAGAAATAATTAAGTGTGAAATTTGATATTATATCGCTCTGTTAGGAAGATGGGAGAGATTCATTTTATAATACAGTGGGACTCAATTCTGAATTATATATTTTTTATGATTAACATTTACAGGTACCTGCGGTTCATTTTTTGGGTTCCAAAGGTTTGACATCCACTACCCTTAAACTACTACCATGTGTGCAACACAAATGAATTAATTATAGGAAAGTTGAAGTGTATTAGGTGGAGGGTTGGTGGTGGTGGGACGCATCATCAAATCTAAGCAGCATTGGGGTGAAGCACTCGTTATGAGCGTGTGATTTGTGTGTTGAGCTTTTAAAAAGCACTGCGTTGAACTTTGCATAACTAATAATGCTCTGTTGACATTTTATTGCCCCACTAAAGCCTGGGGCTAACGTCACTGAGCAGTGGGTCAGTCGTTTGGTCTGTGTGCTTTTGTCAATAGCAACACAGGTAGACATCAACTAGATTTCATGTAATTTGTTATGGTTTTCAGGGATCCAGTTCCTGCTGATCCTGTTGTCCTGCTGACCTTTTTGTGTAGACTGGTAAGGCTTTTAAATCTAAATTGTGAGCAGTGGTGGAACTTCCGCAAATCAGTTAAGGGGATTTTGTGGTTTGTGAAATGCCATTTCAGAAGCTCATTGTTCTTTCAGTGATGTCAAGCAGGCTTAGCTTACCTGTAGAGTCACAACAAACCCTCTGGGGATCGTCCAAGCAGAGCATCTCTGAAGTGCATGCTTTAATCAGGAGATTAAGGCATGCATGATCTGGAAGGTTAAATTTAGAAACACCTCTCAGGATCTGAAATGGCGTTTACACAGATTAACTTGTGGCATGTAGGCAGACTTCACATATAGAAGCTCTCTCCCCTTATACACAAAGGACAAAATAGGTTGGTTTCTGATCGACCACCCGTAAGGTTATGGATTGAAGCTGAAGGTTTGAAGGCAATGATTGTGGTCAAGGAAGCGAACATTGACTGTTGGTAGGAGATAAGATCTTATATGTCTCCAGTGTGCTGTATGTTGACCTGAACCTGCCTTTCTCGACCAGCAGACCGGACAGTGATGACCAACACTTTCATCTCAAACTGGCTATCCCACACTGCCATCTATAGGTCAGTGAGTGAACACCAGCCAACAAAAAGAACACATAAGGCTGCCTTTACATAAGTGATCTATAAACCAATGGTGTGTTGTGTGCCTTACAGTAAGCAGGCTGAGATGATGCTCAGCTGGGAGATCCCACGGAGGAGGCGACGCCAGCTCGACACGCTATTCTGATTTACATGTGACCCACATTGATGCACTAGTTTTGTACTTCTGACAGATCGAGGGGGAGTGAAAGAGATGGAAAGAGAGAGACAGAGAGTCTGCCATTTTATGCATCCAGTCCCTTTTCTGCCACAAAACAAGCGCATACGCGCGTACAGTAATTCTGCCTCTCTCTGATGCAGTGAACCCAATCCCATCTGTTTAAGGAGGATAAATTCTGGCAGAGGGAATTTATCTGCAGCCAAGATTTATTTACTGGAAACAACTTTGGGTTTTCTTTCTCTAGCAGTCTGTCTCTTTCTTCTCTTTTTCACTCTGCCCTCATGCTGTTTCTGCCTCCCGCTGTGTGTGTTGTCCTGCAGGTTCTGTGCGAGCTCAGCCAGGTCGATAGACGCTAATGAAAGCCGCCTTTATGAAGGTGTCAGCTGCTTTCCCTCACAGGAGCAAGCACCTCTAATTTGAAGTAATGGTTATTGGCTGGACCATTGATTTATTGAGGTGGTGATTAGTGCACTGTATCAGCACCCGCAGAGGAGGTGTGGGAGGGAGAGAGAGTGCAAAGGATGAAAGGCAGGAGCAGAGGATGGGCAGTTGTGTTTCTTTGAGACAGAGAAAGATAAAGACCTCTGAGGTGTCAATGTCAGCCTTTATCATCACTCAACTGTTTCTTGTGCTCTGACAAAATGCGACCTGATGATGTAAAGAATCATTTGCCTGTTGACTGCAATGGTTCTCAGTCAAACAAAAAAAGCACGTCCCCATAGGTAAACCTGTTTCATTCTTATCAACCAGCATTAACAGCTTTGGGAATTGACCATATTGCATTTTAATGAAATACAGTTATAGAAAACATGAACTTCTTTTCTTCTTTTCTCCAAATGTTTCTATACTTACTGAGGAGCATTTCTTCAATGGCAAAAGTGTCTCCCTCTTGTGCTTTACATGTTGATTTGCTGCCTAATTACAACTCTCCAATGTGAGTCTTCATACCCTATAACAATCTTGTTAATTGTTCCCCCCATCAGTCGGGTCAAGTTAGTTTTATTTATACTGCCCAAAATCTAAAATGTGCTTAGCTATACAATCTGTACAATACTTACACCTCTTTCCTTGGACTTTTAAATATGGGTTCTTCAGGAAGAGCAACAGAGCTGGCTGTCTCTTTCAGGATGGACAGACATGCAACAGAGGCATGACACATCAGTCCAGTATCCATAGAAATGACCTGCATATTGGATGAATCCCCACCTCACGAATGACACCTGATAGCCTTTGGTATCTGTGCTCACTTTCAAGCATGAGACAGGAGTTTGTGTCCAACGTGTCCCCACAGGCCTGTAATTAATGTTCTTTTCATTATCAGTAACCTTGAACTTTTCCCTGACTGTTTTTTTTTTTATTATTTGAATGTAATGCAGGATTTTGCAGCAATGTCGATAGGGTTACGTATAAGATAATATAGGATCCATTGTAGGGGAAATTCAAATTGGCACAGCAGCACAGGGGAATGTTCTTACATATACGATTACTGGACATGACAGAAAAAATGTTCACAGTTCAAAGGGGGATTTATTGTGGGAAACACAAATACACTTCTCAGAGGGCGAGGGAAATGATCCTGATCCAGACGTGGGGAAATGGAGCGGAGTGGCTTGGCTGGAACGGAGAATGGAGAGCAGGTGGGCTGGCAGGTCCAGGGAGTCTGTGAGGCGAGCAAGAAACACACAAAGGTTAGACGTTGCACAGGAAAAATCACAAACACAATAGTTGGCCTAGGTGTGTACCACTGACGATCTGGCGAATACTGGCGTGCTGGACCGGGGTTAATATGTGGCAGCTGATTGTAAGTAAGTTGCAGGTATGTGGAGAAACTGAGTGCAGGAGCCACGCTCCCTTCAAACCAAACATACTCACAGGGGAAAAAAAGACAGACAGGCAAGAAGAGGGTGGGCGAAAGCAGCAGAGAATAAGACGAAAACAGAGGAGAGGCACCGCTGGATATAACAAATATAGTGCAAAGAGTAAAATAAAGAATACAATACAATAAAAGTAGAATCAATAATCAAGTCAGAATTAAATATACAAAACATACACAAGTGCACACATATAATCAGGTATTTGGAAATACTAAAGTGTCATTCAATGTTTAGGTGGCACCAAGCACTGATGAGTCCAGAAAATCTCCTCAGTATCACACCCAAGTCCTGGGAGGAGGATAGACGACACATACACAACAGGCAAGACTCTAAGATACATTTCACACAGAGGGAGGAGAGACAAGAGATGCTAAAAGTAGATAAAGCAGTAAAAATGTAGACAACCCATCATGTGAGAAGAGTTATGAACAAAGACGGAGCAAACACTGGTTGAGGATCACCCAGATCAGAGACGTCTGGATGAAGCACCGATGCTAGCCAACCCACAGGAAGGGAGAAAGAGAGGATAGTCTGTCCACAGCAGAGGAACCCCAGTACTGAAAAAGAAATTAATTTAACTGCATCTGTGAGACTGCATAGGCTCTACATCCACCCAATGGCCCCTCACACAGTTTAAGAACCATGTCACGCCATCCAACATTGGAAAACAGCATCCCCATATTGTACCAGGGGTGGGGGCCCCGGAGTTAGAGCCTGCAAAGTGACTGTTATTTCTCGTTAAAGAGTAATAAGGCAAAAGCCGCTCTGAAAACTAAAGGATTAGCCTACAATTCAGGAGATAACCACTTTCCCAAAAGCAATGCCCAAAAGCATTTTTGACTGAAATCGTGACATTTGTTGGATTAACCGTTGTTCCTTTAAATGGCGGTTTGGACACATTTGTAATAAAGTCGTGTGGTTGGAACCACAGCTCCAGAGCAGTACTTACAAGAATAGCTTGTCATTAATTATTGAAGTCCTCACGATTACAGCTCCAAAGGAACAAGGAAGTAATGATACGGCTGGGAGGACAGGTTGCAAGCAAATAAATGGTTTTTCAGATGGCATAAGACTGGAGCCTGTACTGAACAGGAATTTAGAAATTAAAAGCAACCATGACTGCATAATATCCATTTACCCATTGTGTATGGTTGTGACACTGTTGACAATTCAGTGCTTGTACACCGGCTCAAAACATATCCTCCATTTCAACAGGAATCAGGCTATCCCTGAAGCCAAAATTACATCATGAATGATCACACAGTTTGTTTGTCTGATTAATTGCTAACCTGACTCAGAGCCAGTGATCGCAACTGAAGCATTGCAACCTTCAACGTTATTACAAAGTGGAGCTTGCTGTGATCGACTGATATGTTTTTTTCCCACTCTGGGCTCAGTCCTGCAGTTTGATTGATAGTTTGACTTTAGGTTTGTATGCCTGTTATGTTAATATTTGTTGTTTATTGATTTAAATACTTCAGTCATCTGTGGTTCAATAATTATTACCTGTACTATCATGATACAACCTAGAACTTCATATTTTGAGAGGATAGTGAAGCATAAATTGCTTTATTTCCATTTAAATACTTAAAAGGGCACAATGCCTAATACTACACAACATTACATATATTAGAGGTCTTGACCCGGTGTTTAGTCAATGACATACCAGAACTTCCCATTCTGACCAGATGCATTTTAGAGTTTATTATTATTATTATGCATCTTGTTATGCACCCGTGCCAACAGTGGAGCGACAGCTGTCGAGATCAAAATGTGCAGACCTCCTCTGCTTGCCGTACTGAGCTTGTACTACGATTCCACTGTGTGGAAGAAAAAAACTCAAATAAAATGTCACAAACACAAGCTCAAAGAAACAAAGCAACAAAATAACCTAATGGTTCCTTCTTCAGTCACTATTTCCAGCACTGGCTCTGCATGAGCCTCAGAGGAGCCATAACAGCTAATATCAAATTGAATAAGGACGAGAAGTGACATTTTTCATCACCTTGCCGTTTTGATGTCTAGAGCTTTGGATGGGCCGAGAGGGAGACAGAGGCAGGGCCACAGATAGGGGTCATACTTTCATTAAAGAGGCTAATGGCATACAGAGTAAAGGAGCTGATATTAGCCACAGGGAAACCTATTAGGAGTGGGCAGGAGAAAGTCGTGATGAGGAGCTGATTACAAAATCACTGAAAGGAAAATGACTTGGGAAATAAGTAGAACTCAGAAACTGTAAAAGACACTAAAGCGGACTGAGCACAGGTCAGACAACTGAGAGAAGGTCAGTTTGAGCAAAGGACTGAAGTATAGTCAGACTTAAGAACAGCACAAAATGAACCAATATAGAATATGAAATTGCTTTGTTTGTGTTGTTGCTGTTCTGAATGTTGAAATGTTTTGTTGTTGTTGTTTTTTTGGTGCAGTCTTCATACATTCTATTTTTGGTGAAAGTCAGGATTTTTGCTCTAGACTTGATTCATAACATGTCAGATCTACTTCAGATACAATATTTTACATACAGTATAGTACACAGTTCTGTGCATTTTGTGACTAAACAACATAATTATTAATTTTATAAGACCATATTTGTATTTTTACAAGATGTAGCATGTGCACTGCAAATGAAATATGTATCCTTCATTTACCAAAATCCTTTTCCAAACCATAACAGGACATCATTGGTCATTGGATTACAGTATTACTCATATTAAAATAAGTGCAGATTTGTTTTTTGGCCAGGACTGCTGTCATGTCACAAGTGATATCTGATGAGGTGCATTGATTCCAAAATGGTTCCATTTGTGTCGGATGTGACTGATCGCAATATTCAGCAAAACCAGGTGAAGGGACAATGTGTGTGTATTAAATGTCAGCTGCCTCTATGCTTCCTTGCCCCCAGTTTTAGAAGATATTGCATATTTTCTAGGGATGAGCGAGTACAGCATTATCTGTATCTGTATCTGTATCTGTTAACCAGATGAATTATCTGTATCCGTATCCGT
>JAPMOB010217540.1:0-10687 GCA_029875015.1 Lepomis gibbosus | reverse complement strand
TTTTTTTTTTTTTTTTGCCACCCACTAAAGAAGAAAGAGTCCCCTTTTTTTCCAAAAGAAGCATCGAATTTCAGACAGGCAATTATTCTCATCATATATGCAAATCCCACTTGACAGTGCAAAGCCTTCTCCATGAGGAGAGAACTTCAAAGTAAGACTCAGAGAGAAAGAGAGAGGCCTGAAGAAAGCTTGAGTCTGAGGATGTTCACTGCGAAAGTGCCAGAGAACTACAGTTTTTCAATGAGACACAGCTTGGTGTTGAATGAGGTCTGACACTAAATGCTCATATTCTTTGGAGACTAAAAAAGGCTGATGTCAGCTCAAGCCAAATGTTGTTGTTTTTTTTAAAAGCTAGCTGGTCAGAAATGAATTGAGCCAGCAGCAGACATTTTCCCCATGTCTCAACTGAAGAGACTGTGACAGAGATGTGATAGCAGGCTCAGAACATCAGCTCAGAGAAAGACAGAGCTATATCACAGCAGAGGAATAGATTTGTGTTTGATGGACAGTGAAAGAGAGAAAGAACTGCAGAGGATAACAGAAGAATTTAGAGGCAGAGAGTTTTACAGGCCCCACACAACTTGCCTCTCAATGCCTTGGGCAGATGGGTTGTAAACAGTTCACACAGCTACAAGTTCAGAAGTTATTTACTGCCCATACAAAACAGGTTTACAAAGTCTGTCACTCCTTTAAAAAATAAAGCAGTAGGCAAGCAGATGGTTTGTACATGCTAATTTAGCCCACAAAAAAACATTTTTGTTTATCGTGGCTGAAGCAGAAGAAGGAAACTTTCCTGCCTATTAAGTAAATGAGCTATTTGTTGTTGTTGTAACGATTGAACGTGCACTCCAATAATTTAACACATCAAGGTATGTTGCTCCTTTACGACTCAGCCATCAGTTTGTCTTCTGTTTGTCTGTGAGAGTTTTGACAGAATGAAAGAAATTGACCTATAAATTATGTCACCGGGGTTAACATGGCTTCCAAATTGGGGAGTATGACAGATGTGATTTACCAGGCTGATCTAACAAAGAGATACAATCAAGTTGCATTATGGGAAATGCTGAATGCAGCGTTTTTAAAGTCAAGCTATGTAATCCTTTACCAGCTCAATTTTAACCATTTTTTATTTGTCTTATGTGAGTCCCCCAACGTTATAGAAGTGCAATACTAAACTGCTGGAGTACCACTTCAAAACAGTTGCTCTGTAGCCTTAGTCAGTGCCTGAAGTAGAAAAAAGTGTCAGTACGCCCACTTTTTTCACATGTTGGTATCAGTTGGTGCACATGCGTGATCGAAAATGATTCCCGCACGATTTGTACCACACATGGGTGGTTGACAGAAGCAAGCAATTCTTTTAAAAAACTTTATTAACAACACAATATTATACAAACACATAATAACAGGGAGTCATGCTTTGGCATAAAGACATAAAAGAATTAAAATCAAAGTCTCACTTGCTTAATTTGTTCTTGTTTCCACAGGCTAATGGTAAATGGTTTAATGAACCACGGGGGCGATGGAGCAGTGGATAAGACACGGGAGACCTGGGTCTGATTCCCACAGTAACATCACCAATGTGTCCCTGACCAAGACCCGTAACCCCTAGTTGCTCCTGAGCGTGCGACCTCTGACATCTATAGCAACTTTGCTTTGGATAAAAACGTCAGATAAAATGAGAAAATGTTTGTGTGTGGCCTGAATGTTACCATTTCCACTCCGCGTTTTGAGTGCACTTCAGCGTGACAGCCATTTCCACACCCAGCAGAGCCACGCCCGTCAGCAGCAACCAATAGAGCGGCTCCGCTTTAACGGTCACCACATGCCACACTGTCACCACCCCGTGGACTGCAAACAGGAAACGACTCAGCGAAGCCAGCAGGACGTTCAGGAGCCGACACATTGTGCCTCACAGAAAACCTGTACAGGAGATAGCTTCATATGTATTATTAGGTTTTATGAGACTCTAGTTACTATAATTGATGATAACTTGTTTTTAAAATTAAAATATAAAGATTGCAAACTGAGTTTAGGTGGGTTTACCTACCGATACTTAGCTATGTTGTGCTATTTCCTTAATTTACTGTATAAAACCCTTTACCAGATCACTAGACCTTGTTAAGTCTTAATAGTAACTGAACAACTGATGTCTAATGATTTACTGTCATGTAATTGGACAAGCTATTAAATGATTAAAACCCTATTTATGTGCCATTTTTTCTTTCAACAGTTCATTCTTGCAAGGTTGATGAAAGCTGGTTTGGTATTTTGGCAAAACGTCCATAAACTACGCAAAGTATGGTCAAAGATCAGCTATCAATAATTTAAAAAATGAAACTGAGTATACAATTCACAAGAGAGAGAGAAAGCGCATATAAGTGAGAAATCCTTTATACTTCAAACTTGTGTTTACAATGTCTCAAAAGTTGCATCAATAAAGCCCTTTATGGTATTTTGAATCTAATATAGTTTTCCTATTTCATTACTGCAACAAACTTAATATCCGTAAAGGCCCCTTCAATCTGATTGCATTTTGCAATAAATTTAAGGAAGAAACTCACACAGAATAGTCACCGTCAGACTGCCAAAAACCAAACCAACCATGAAACATTTGTGAAAACTCAGTGTATGCAACCGCCTGCATCATTACACATCATACCCCCAGTTCAGCTTTCATTATCAATAACTATTGCATGAAGTCAGTGTTCAAACGTCCTCGCTGGCAATTAGTGAGCAGGATAAAAGCTTCTCAGCTTTGTTGGAATTCAAAGCAAGAAGTGATTAGTAAGCAAAAGTTAGAGAAACTGGTCTGCAGCTATATTAAAGGACTCCAGGAGGCTTTGCATGAGTTTGTTTAAATCTGATCTCTGGATCTCCGACGATTATTGCAATGACTTGATGACTTGAAAGTGATGCTGAAATGGATGCATTCAGGTTGCATACCATGTAGAAGGCTAGGGACTTTTGTTGCAAGTCATATCCCTCTCTCATTCCCCATGTTTTATGCTTGGTTCTGCCATGTAAACATATATGAAGGGTTTATAATTGGTGGCTTTATAAGCTTCTATGTACAGAAGTGCATGAGATACCATGGTTTGCATCATGAGTCCTATCTGTGGTTAACAAAACCCCTTTGGTGTTAATGTTAGGGAAAGACTTTGGTTTCTGTTCACTGTTAATAAACACGCCCTGTGCGTCAAGTCGCTGCAAACTTTTTCTGTAATAAATCAGACCACAATCTTTCCATGAGCAAGTACCATCAGTGGCTTTTCACAATAAGAGTTAATTATGCTGTAGCAGATGTTGCAAGAATACGTTGTCAGTGAACACTGATACATTCAGGATGAACCTTTTTGCCGAACACATATTCATTAACATATACTCATCATGACACTAGAAAAGGAAATCCGGTCGTCATTGTGTTTCCTTCAAAATATATTTACTGTATTAAAGTTAGGAATTCATCCACAAGCATTTTTTTTACAAGAATCCATCTGCCCTGTAGTTGTAAAGCACATGTGAGGGGTTTGAGAGCATTAGTAAAAGCTATATTACCATAAATGAATCTATTAGCTACAGCTAGTTAGTCCAAAATGAAAGCCTTAGTCTTAATCATGTACCTGCTGACACAAATAACTTTTCTATTTGTTTTTGACATTGAATTAAATTAGACATTAATCCACCTCCGGTTGCTTGTTATCTTCTGTATCAAGAATGGAGTGTTGTTGTTCTGTTTTCATGAATACTAATATGCATTGAACAGGAGTCATGCAATATGCGGGGTGCAGTTCCATGCAGTACAAACCTCCCGTAAAAGCTGGAGTCCTCGCTGAGATTGATTGAGATGAGTTTCTTTAGTTTATGTCCAAAAAGTTCTCTGATGCTGTGCAGTAGCAAACGACAATACCAGGACAGTGACACACAGTGACCCAGTCTGTAGCTGTCTGGCTTTGCCTTTTAAATGACAGCCACCACCTAGACCCGCTGGATGAGCAGGCATGTCAGAGATGTGTGTGCGTTTGTGTTCCTGTGTGTATATGTGTTCAATGGGGAGTGACTACTGTTCAAGTGGAGTATCAGTGAACGATAGTGTGCTCCACATGTGTATGTGTGAGTGTCTCCGTCCCCTCGGTGCCATTGAAGGAGATAACATTTCCTGCCCCCTGCGCCCACATCTTCATCGCCATCCGTCATGATGTCATCTCTCATTGCCCAGAACAAAGTTATCTCTCTGGGAGAAGCCAGCCTGCCGCTCTCCCTGTTCGGAGAGCACCCAGCCCTGCCCTGCTCCCACCCATGCCTGCTCTGCCTCTGCACTGCTTGCCCTGATAACAGCCTCGTTCCTTGACCTGCGCACACACAAAAATATGGAGCAGCAAGAGGGAATGGAGATGCTGATGGCCCCTTGAGCATTTACTACATGAGTGTATGGGTATTTAACGACTATTGCATCAGATTGAGGATGCGGCGTGGGTTGATGCTGTCCGGGAAAAATAATCCACTAAACCGTGAAAGAAAGGCAGTTGACTGATGTTTAAAATTATTTGATCATTGTGAAAATTCTAAACAATAGTAATTTTGCTAATAAAGCCATAAACCTGCATTACCGAGTTATTATTTGGCCACTTGGGGGCAGTGGAAACAAGCTGTAAGCAATGGAGCAATTTATGCAGCAGACAATGAGCAACGTTAGCATGTATTTGGAGCTGTATTTCTGTACAGCTGATGAATGAAAGTGCAAAATTCGCTCTGCTTTTAGCTGTTTTATTCGCCACCATGCAGCTCGTTCGTAAGATATGTGTCTCTTTTGCTGCTAAATGTAGCAAGGGCATATGTTCACCACCTAGTCACTAAATGTCTGTCAGCCCTTTGGTGCTTTGCAGGTAGTGTAGTGTTTTCAGTGTTTTACAGCTGCCTGTAAATGCTCTATATTTATATAGCACCTTTCTAGTCTTTTTGACCACTCAAAGCGCTTTTACACTAAATCACATTTACAAGCTGAGTCTAAGTGCTCAAACAGAAAATAACATTCACACACAGGGGGAATTCAGGGTTCAGTATCTTGCCCAAGGACACTTCGACATGCAGCTTGGAGAAGCCGAGGATTGAACCGCAGACCTTCCCAGTAACAGGGAACCCGCTCTACCTCCTGAGCCACAGTCACCCTTTGGTACTTGGCAGGTAGTGTAGTGTTTGTGTATTGTTTTTGGTGTTTTACAGCTGCCTGCTGTGTCTAGTAACAAGGTTGATGAGAGCAGTGAGAGTGAACCAAAAACTAAACTTGTGGCCATTAAAACCAAAACAATGAGCAGAGCAGAGAGGGAGAGCAGTGTCAGGGTTATAATTCTCTGTGGGTTTGTCACTATGAGCGACACTTTTGATGATACTCATTTGATCCTTTGTTAATAGAAAAATGTTGCTTATAGCAGCCTTAAGGTGTAACTGAATTAGAGGCCTGTTTTAGAGACAGCATTACTGCATATAAAGTCAATGCTAAGATGTAACTGTGTTAACTTTTCACAATTTTTCTTAACTTCAGTGCACAAAGCTGTGAGCCTTTTATGTATCACACAATACAGTATAACAGTAACCAACCATCGTTGCTTAAGAAATAAATAGTTGAAAAAGATTCCTAAAAGTTATCATTGAACTTATTTCTGCATTTTGCTGAATCATCCAAAATCAACAATGCCTGGCTACAGTTTACAGATTAGAAACTGACCAATACTACGTTTGAGAGTAAAAAAATATTTTTACAATATATTTGCATATATTGTTTTACATAAACACATAACACAAACATTTTAAATAAGGACCTCTTATTAAGGTTCGCTTCACTGTTGTTCACAGGTTGTGACCAACATATGTAAATGCGGGACATTTTACAATTGAAAAATAAACTTGTCAGTGCTTACTGTATCATGGTGACATTATTTCTAAATTTACCTCGTTTGGCATTTCTGTACAGCAGATTTCTTGTTTATCTGCCACTGATTTATTGATCAGGCACTCAATGGGATATTCATCATCCACAGAGGATATATCCTAATACTGTGCTGGTCCCTGATGTTTTCTATATAGTCCCACTGTCAGGTCCTCTAGAGCTTTAGATGCAGTATCCAACATTTTCTGATTTAATTTGTACTAATATTTGGTTAAACTTAAAAGAAGAAATTAGATTGTGGTAATAACAATTCACAAAAGAAAGCAATGATGGAGGCAATGCAGTCCTTATAATTCCTATAATCAATTCCCAAGTTCAAACAAAGGACAGGCAAGAGTCTGAAATTATTAATAGAGCACAGTTTTTGACCTCTATCAGCTAGACATACAAGTCAATAATTCATAATACCTCAAATTAGAGCCTTTTTTTAGCCTTTTAGTTGAAATAAAATTCACTGCATTTTTTTAAAGAGATCCTGCAGTGACAAAGCATCTGTCAAAAGGGATTTCAACATTTTCTTTTGGATTTTAGGTTCAAGTGACCATTTGAAGACAGGAGAGAGACAGACACACAGGTAGTGGAGGAAGTCCTTTAATGGTGAGGAAACTGGCAGAAGGCGATAAGACAATCCAGGCTGTGTCCTGAACAAAAAAATTAATTGAAAAAAACTGGGTGGAGGACCAAAGGAGAGAGAGGAAGAGAGGGGGTGGGGATGGCAGGGGAAGAGGGCGAGAGAGTTATCAGCCATGCAGAATAGTAGTACACCTCATCTTGTTATCCTCTAGTTTGGGAAGTGCTTTTGCTTTTTGAGATAACAGGCGGTTCACTCCAGATTGTGGCTTTGAGTTAGTTAAGCTAACTATGGGAGTTTGCAAGATGTGAGCTTGTGGTCAGTGCTGCAGGTATTCAAGCAGGATCGTTTGTTGTAGTGTCCTTAGTTGAGTTCATAACAGGAAACAGTGTTAACAGGAAATCTAGATTGTTGGTTAAACTGCATTCACTGTGTATGTGAACCTCCAACAGGCAACACAGTCCTTCACCTTTATACCATTTATCCATTTCTGTATTTGTATTTAAATATATTAAGTCCTGTTAACACTTTTTAAACTCCTAACTATTTCCATTAATTAACCATATTTCCATTTTCACAGGCCATAACTTCATTTTTCAAGTTTTTTTTTTAACTGAGGCCTGTGTATATTTCAGATGCACCAGTCTGCCAGCATTGAAGTGGCACAGCTCCAGCAGTTTCTTATGTACAGCGCCGGATGGTAGCCATTCAAATAGACCTGCTGCCTCCTCCTCACATGGTGTACGCCACCCAGTAAATCACGTTCACCACAGCGAAAGTGAAAGGGAACACAGCCCTGGCATAGATGTCGATGGTGTCTGCATCAATGGGCTTGCAGACGCACTTGGAACAGCATTTCTTTTCCTCCTTGCTCTCCTCCGCTTGCTTGGACCTTCTTCTCCTTGGCTCGGCCTCCTGGCTTCCACCTTCTCCGGGGATTTCGCTGCTGGAGCGCTGGGTCCGCCCCTGCCGGTTGGAAATCATTACACCCTGGTTCATGCCGGTGACCGACAGTGAAAACAGAACCATAGCCTGTTTGCCGTTCTTTACAATGGACTGTAGGGAAAACACAGAGAGGGGTATGTAAGCAATTTCTGAGACTTAACCTGGGAGAGTGCAGTTTTAAGTCAGTCACCATGAGCAATATTTGACAAATCAGGCAACGGTGACATTTAGCCCCTCTGCCACCTAGTGCTATATTTGAATAGAATCCAAAAAAATGAGAGCCTCTTTTTGTATGAAGCCTCAACTCTGCTTAATATTAAACAACAAAAAGAGAGGGTGCAATTATTTCAAACAAATTGCATGTTTTGCTGTGCTAGATACTTAGATATTATTAGTCACTTTGAAGATGTATCATGTACCATACAGCAATAGTGAGACAAACATCTACAATACCAGCACAAAACATCACCAGAGTGCTCTAAATGTTATTATAAGGTGCAGAATCCTCAGAGGTTCAGGTATTTTTCTTCAAAGTTTGTTAGACAATGCAATACTGCCAGGCATAAAATGATCTGCGTGTCTGGTTGGTTCGGAGGGATGGCATCCTGTATCATCCACCTTATGGTAATAGCTCGTACATGCTAAATATATCTCTAACAATGCCCATTATGATCCTCCACTCTTTTCTTTATTAATTTATATACCAGTGACACACTTTTCACTTATTTTAATTTACCAGAGAGTACTTGGTACTTTTTATTTGTGCTTTTATATATAAAGACATGGCATTTTCAACTTTCTATGCTTTTGCAATAAAAACATTCAGTCCTGGGAACTTTGGCATATTTTTAAAAAAGATTTGAAATTTTGATGATGAAGCATAACACAAATACAATCCAGAACTGCTTAGAGCTACTCCTAACACAGTAGAGTATGAAGTCCTCAGGTCTTGATTATAAAGGAAACTATGGTTTATTATATCTTGAGATGTTGCTTCGACATGGTAAGTTTTTATAGTCATTGTATTTTTACTGACCTTAACCATGCATAATGGTAACCACATATTTTCCGTCACACCACTGTAAGATTCAATTTCACTCACTTCACTCATCTTTTCATGTCCTTAGTTTTCTTGTGTTGTCAGCACATAACCAGTTTTTGTTCGATATTGTGTTTATTGTTTTAATATTGTGTAATATGTTAAATTCTGAAGGTACACCTCAGTAAAATATATATATCAACAGCAAATGAAAGAGACAGTATGATGAGAACCACTATTACTCCCTGAAGGGGAGTCTGCTATTTTCCCATTATGCTCTATGGAGATTCATTGTCTTGCTGAAGGTCAGTGGGATGGATGCTTGTCAACACTGTGGTTTGAAGCCTGGCCCAGGTCTATGTTTGAAAGGCATGCTCATTACTCACAAGACTCCCCTGAAGCTCTACATTGTTGTCTGCTGATGAGAGTACACGATGGGAATGATTTCCTCACCTCAGAGCTGAGCTTGTTGGCCTTCACTTTGGCCTTCTCTTTGAGTCGGTAGTCAGCGTTGTAGTGAGCGAAGGCGTACTCAATGAGCGCCGCAAACACAAACACGTAACAGATCCAGAAGTAGACGTCTAACGCCTTGATGGCTGATGCTCGAGGCAGGGAGGAGCGGGCGCTTACCATTAGTGTGGTCATGGTGAGAACAGTCGTGATCCCTGTGGAAAGAACACAGGCACAAAGTACAGATAAGGGTTTTTTACCTTTGATTGCAGCATGGCCATACAAACATTCATGGTTTCCAGAGGATGAACCCTAGTGACTTTTTGTGACATTTGTGCTTTTGAGGAAAATGTCTTGACAACTGTTGGATGAAAACCCATTAAATTTTTTATAGACATTCAAGTCTCTCTGTATTATTTGTGGATTGACTTTTCATATAGCGCCAAAATCAGTTCAAAATTTAATTTGCCAAATACTTTCGTTCATAACTAAAGACTTGCAAAACTATCATCCCCATCAGCCTCAGTTGTACACTGTGTTTCATGTATAGTATATTGCATTTTGACTTATCAATAAATCACTTTTTACTGCCTAAAATAAAAAAACAATTTTTTTTTTGTGCTGAAGCCCATCAGAGCAAAGGAGAATCAAATCTGTTGGGTGAAAACAAAGTCAACATCAAAAAGGTTTGAATCACGTGACGTCTCATCTTTGTTTTGAAACTGACAAAACCGACAGAATTGGCTTTCATCTTACTGGACAGGCAAACTCACATTACTGCAAAGCGTGTGAAATATATTGTGATTTTGTGCTTTATTTTGCTCAAGAAGATAACGTTAGCTCGCCTGCCAGCCCTCCTATGAAAATCGGGAGTGTTAGCAAGTACAAGCTAACCGGAGCTAACCTCTGTGGCTCCTTGTTTACTGCTGTATGACGTCATTTTATTCCTCACTTTCAGGCCGCAGACAGTTCGGACTTGAGTCTGATATGGGCCACATTTAAGCAATAAAGTGAACTGTCAATCTAAAAAATCGGAATGAGCATCAAGGCCAGCTGTGTGAACGTAGCCTCTGTGAAGATTTTGCTAGCTCATGAGTTTGAGCATCTGTACGAGCACTATTGTTTGACAAGTTACTAAGTCTAACACGTTACTAGTTATTTATTACTCTAGTTATGTAAAAAATAAATAAATAATATACTTATTACTTATTACTGGGTAATATCTGCAAAATAGCTGCATTTTAGCATTCTCATTGTATGTTAGCATACTGATGTTTGCTGAAAGCACCACTGTGCCTAAGAACAGCTTCACAGAGCAGCTGGCATTGCTGCAGACTCTTGTAAACCAGATCACACAGACTGTGAAATGATAGCCTATATGTTTAGAAACTCAGTATTAATTAAACATTCATTGTCCAGCAGAAGTGAATATTAAGGTCTGAAGGCATGAATTGATCATAATGATGATCAGCATCACTATCTTCACAGATTAAGAGTAAACATTATATTCATGAATACTTGACGGGAACAGCTCTTGCTGGCTAATGGCTTTTGCTAGGATGTCAGGATTATTTTTTGTTTTTACTTACGTAAGTTACTATTAGTTGATAACGTTAGCTAATTTAGCTACATAGCGTTAGCTGCTACGTTAGGTTATGTTACGTAAATTACCATGCTACCATTACCTACATAGCGTTAGCTATGTTAATTTAAGTAGCTAGCTAGCTAGCTAATGATG
>JAPMOB010217536.1:0-13236 GCA_029875015.1 Lepomis gibbosus | reverse complement strand
AACTTTTAAGCCCCACCCCTACTAGTATAAATGCATTTATATACAGAGGCGATTCATGAACTGTTCTGCTCTTCCACTCTGTCCCTGCAGATGCGTTCTGATGGTCGGGTTTTGAAGACAGAGCAAGGTCTACTCCTGCGGTCACTGCAGCCCTCTGACTCTGGCATGTACCAATGTACAGCCACAGAGAAGAACTTCAAACACTCGCTGGTGAAGCTGCAGTTGGTGGTGCTGTCGAGCCGGGCCGTCAACAACGTGCTGGTGGAGGGCGGAGGAGGGCTGGTGCCGTCTTCTCTTCATTCCAGCAGCACCCAGTGGACGCCCAGCACAGGCCAGTACAAGGACCTGCTCACCATCCTGAGCCAGCCAGAGATGAGCCTGATCAATCAGTACTGCCAGGACTACTGGCAGTTCGGAGACCCGCTGCTGGGCGCCCTCAAGGCCAAAGACCTGAAGGAATTCAAAGAGCAGAAGAAGCCCCGCAACCGCCGGCATCATGGGGAGGGGGAGGAGAAAGAGGAGCAGGAGGAGGTAGAGACATGAGGAGCCCAGCTTTGTGTCTGAAACGCCCTCAACACCCTTCCCCCCACCCTGTGAAAACTGGGAGAGACTCATTGAGAGTAGCAACGTGAAAAAATCCACAAACCGAAAAAAAAAGCAAACTGAGTAAAAAAGAGGCTTACAAACAAAACCCCAAATACATTCTCTCAAACAGTAAGATATATGATACACAGTATTTATTGTAGGTTGTATATAGTATCATTCTGTGGATTTCTTTGTACTTATAGAAAAACATGCTCTTTGTGTATAGGTACCTTTGGGGCAAATATTATTGTTATTATTGATGTTGTTAATTTTATTGTTGCTGTTACTGTCATTACAATACTCATCTGTCAGCATCATATGACCTTGGCGACTGTTTGGAATGTGTTTTTAGGCATGTAAGCTGTTAGGAGCGAGCTACGAGAAGCTCTCTATTACAGTGAAATGAGTTGTGGATAAGGGGGTGATGGGATCTCTGTTGTTTCTTGCTTGCTTTGACTCGATGCCAGGACTCATTTATTTCTGGACACTCTGGACAGGAATGCGTGTGATGCAACCTCCTCATGGTTGCATGCCGACAGAGACTTAATATTGCAAGGGGACCACCAACGCATGGTCCCAGTTATTGTGGGGAAACAATACTTTCTTCAGCGGAATGCTGACGTACAGATGACTGTTCAAATATTCTGTGTAATTGGGCCTTTGAATAAGAAACTGGTGCTTGCCCTTTGTTTTTTCTTCTATTTCCTTCTTGATCGGAGGATTGATTGTAAAATTATGCAGCATCTTTGCTACTTTTTAGCCCAGATTCTAATTATTATTATTCAAATCCCAGTCGTACTCTACTTTGAGTAAACTGTAGCTTGTTCTGGCCATGAATCCAAGTTTAGAAAGGATTCACAGGAGAAAGAAGCAAGCATCAGATCAGTTTTTATGAAATATTTAATGAAATAAAATGGTTGGGTTGTTTTCAAATACAAACATACTTTGAACTGAGATTGCGGTGCAATAATGGGTCATGGTTTTGCACAAAGGGCATTATTTTTTTTACTTTCAAGGGACATTGGCTGGGGCCAAATGCAACAAGCACACTCGGGCAAGTTATAGTTGGCTTCTGTTAAAAAAGCAAATCCAATTTAAGATGAAAGAGCAGCAGGCAGCAGTTGTTAGCTCTGAGATTTTGTTCTTTTGTTCTTTTTTCCTTCAACATTCATATGTGGAAAAAAATTACTGCCCATATACACAACAGAGCATTGTAACAATGTTGTGACACTAACCAAAATATTGGGAAGCTGGCTTTCATTGTGTGCATGAACCTGTATTTGTACTGTAATTCTGATAAGATAGTGTGGTTGTTTTTTTCTGTTTTCATCTCTAGGGGTGTACAGTATGGTTTCTGAGGGACATTGTCAGCACAGGCAAATGTGGAAAACAAATGCGTTAAAGCTGCCCTCATTTCAAATATGCCCTGTATAGAGCATGATGCATCTTTCATTGACAAAGTATAGATTTTTATCAGAGTATGAAGTGAAATTTACTTGCAGATGTGTTTTTAGATAACACATAATTTGGGTAAGTATCATTTACAAATCATACGGGCGTATTAATTATGTAGACAGGCAGTTTGAATTTGATGAGAGGGCTGTTATTAAAAGATGAGTGATAGTTCTATTGATTAGAATTTTTATGCCCACCCTTTACTACTGCTATTAAAAACATTAGTGCAGCAGTTTTCCAGGAAGTGAAATTAACAGCTTTTCAATGCATAAGAATATATGACCAGGAAAAAAATCTTTAACAAGGTGAACAATTATTTTCATATTATTCTGACATTTCAAGGCTATTAGTCGACCTTGTCTGGCTTGTATTCGGGATAAAAGTTGTTTTGAATGCCTCTGGGAAGATGCATCCATAATTCATACAGGTGTATCTGTATCTGCTCCTCAGTTTGGGATGTCTGTCTGCACTCCCAGAATCAATCACAGCACCAGATTGTCTCCTCTAAATGAGACCAGGGGTTATCCAGTGAAAAAAAATGCAAAGAAAGGTTGTACAATTTGTGGTATTTTTAAAAATGTGTCTGTAGTTTTTGAGTGTTTTTGTTTGTTTTGTATTTTTGCATCGTCAGACTTTATGGGGAAAAAAAGAAAAAAACTAAATGCACAGAGGTGATGTTATTGTAATGACTCGTGTAAATTACTCTATCTTCCCTTTCCATTGTTGTTGCTGACTAATAAATTAAAGCTCTATATTTTATAAGAATGGAATGCTCCCCCCCTTCATTGTGATTGGCTTGATACTGGATGTTTTCCGTGTTCTGCCCAGAACCCTCTGGATCCTTGGAATAAAGTTGTACCTGTTAACGAGATATGTATGCACATTTGTATAAAATATGCACATTGCATTTGTGTTTGTAATGATTGGAAGGTGAAACACCTCCAATTAAAGGATACAGGAGGATATTTGCTCTCTGTTTCTATCAGAGTAGCTTTACCTCTGGGCCTTATGGTATGGAAATGCAAAGTCCTAATCCCCATCAGTTAAAATATTCAGATGTAGCTTGATCAGTACTTAAAGGTTCATTAAACCAGATGTTAAGTGTTCAATAGTGCTAGATAATCAGGAGTGTACCTGTGGGAGATTCATAGGGTTGTGAAGCAATACTAATTCCTCAACCAGTTGACAGGCAGCAGAAACAAACCATCTCACATTGTCAAATGCTCAGTGATAAAGTATAGTGCAACAAGTAATTGGCAAAACTCATTTACAGGCTACCTTAAGAACAGTCCATATTACAATAAGAAATGCACAGGTGCAAATAATAATGATGACTGATATCTAGTTAAGTGCTTCAGTGGCTCACACTGTCATGGTGTAATTTAACTGGGACACAACAGAACCATCATTAATGTTATTAGTAATATCTGTTTTTGTCCCCCCATGACAAGGTGAAATGTCCGTTGTTCTAGGCCTGTATCTCAGTCCCTCTTCAGAAAAGAAGTTTCAACTGCCTGGGGTCCCCAGATGTGAGGTCCCCAGTCAAGACTTTAACTTAGGCAACATTAATGTGATGATTTTTGTCATGCAACAAACATTCGCTATTTTTTTTCTTGTAGTGTGAGTGTATTAGGTGTTAAAGGAAAAACAATGCTAAATAACTTCAATAAATACTACCTGACTGACCTTGCATAAATTGTAGGCGTAGCCTGTTGGTTGAAGCTCCCCTTTACGTTAGTACAGGACTGTAAAACCATATTAAACAGATTCTAACATAATATATATCCTCTGGAATAAAAATGAAAACATAAACCTCTCTTGTGTTATCAATGTCACTGTTTGACTTTAGTGAATTCCATGTGCCTAAACTCAGTTCTGCCAAATTTTTACATTTAATACATAAATTCAAAAACATAAATTATCACTGTATACAAACAAGCAAATCGTGCGAGCTAACATTTAATGTTAGTATCATGTTCGAACCTTCTCTATTTTTTTCACACCTCTGTAATGTTAAGTGTTACTGCTAGTTAGAGACAGTATATAAAGTTAAATTTGCACAGTGGTACATTTAACTTTGTCAGTGGTTATATTACGGATGGGGTTTAATTTTACTTACACAGATGTTACAGTACTGTCACTTTTTCATTCTGAGTGAAACAAAGTTATTATTTACCAGAAAAGTAAACATTTTTGTTTTCATGTTTTTGTGGCAGAAAAGGACCCCACTTCTCAGAACCCTAAAAGAAATGACACACTACTGTCTGGGTTTAAGGTTAGTCACCCTATCGCTTCAGGCACTCACTCTCATGAAAATTAAGTGGCCAGATCATGTGACTTCAAAATGATGGTCAGAAAGTATAAATGATGCAAGTCTTTGGTCATCAATAGAGGTCAATAATAGTCAAGTTACTCGCTGCCTCTTTAAATGTCTGACAACTATCAGGAAATGTGTACTCAGACTCTAACACCAGAGTCTCTTACAGTCATTGTATACCTAAATGAGGGCATGTGGCCTACCATTGTTATTCTCTGTTTATCTACTGACCAATATTTCATACATGTAATGTTTCCAACTATCAAGATCCCAGCAGTATTGTTTCCATCCTATTACGAATCTAAGGATTGTGTGATGGGAGTACATGGAGGCAAGTCTGGCTCATAGCACCTGAAGGGAACAGGCTGTTGTCAGGTCAGGGCAGTGTGCTTCAGTCAAGCCCATTAGGGTTTCTGCACCTCATAAAAGCCCTGATGGCAGAGTTGACCCCTGATCAGCGCAAGAGTGACTCAGTTTCTCCTACAACAATCTAGGTCAGAAGCAGAGTGGCAGAGAAGAAGAGAGAAAGTGAAGGAAATATCGTTTGGGGAAGAGCACAGGAGGGGGTGGATGGAGTACAAAAATGTAAAAACATAACCTCATGTCAGCACTGTATCCAGCACTAAAGGGGTCATCAAGAGAATTTAAAAGTCAAGGTTTGCTTAAAAGGAACTACCGTCTAAAGAAAAAGTGTTTATACTTGTTATACTGTAAATAGTCATAAAAGGTTTTAGGTATACACATTTTATCTACCATAGTGGCATCCAAGAGGGCACATTTAGAATAATTATGTGAAGAAATAATGAAGAAGTAATGTAATATTACAGCTTCAAGCCTCTACATTTTTTTTTCTTTTTCTTGGGCTTATAAACATCCACTCTGTAAGTAATATAGTCTCCTTGAGAGGGGTTGCAAGTAACAGGATATCACATTAATGGGTCATGTGTAAAAAAGGTTAGGAACCAGTGCTCTCTGGCAAACCTGTGGTAGTGGCAGTGTCTTTACTCTGCCACAAAATGAATTGCATTTTGATAACATTCAACCCAGCAAACACAATGTCAGTAGATTGGCTGATACCATCAATCCTATGAAGGTTACAGGTAACTGATCATTTCTCACGATGAATGTGGGCTGCTGTTGTATAATGTGCTATAAGATAATATAATATATTTATGCTGTAATGCCACACATGGCACCTTTAAGTATAAATATTTGTCCAGAATAGTATGTCCTAACAAACTGGGATGTGAATAAGTAACAAGGAATACATGTTTGCTGAACTCTCAGAGCAACTCAGATGGTCCATAATTCATGTAAGTTAAAGCATAATGAGCAATCCAGAAGAAGCAGTGATGCAAAAATATGTTGCATTCTTGTTTTTACTGGCATAAATTATGAATAAAAACAGATAATATTTGGCCCCTGCTTGGATGTGTTCCTCTCTCCTTGACTAAAATTTCACAAATACGTACACTACATACCCTTATTTGGGGACCTGAATAAACTCTACATGCAATGTGTATGTCACAAAGGCAATCCAACAGAGAGATTATTATCTGCTCAATTTAACCCTGGGTGACATATTGTAAAGTGAAAATATGAGATCACATCTGGAGAAACCTTTTCACCTAGCATGGGTTTGTTTCAGGACAAGTCAGACTACAGGTCAGATGATTTGGAAAACCATCACAGGGCATTCCAGGCATCAGATGCTCTGTTGCCCTCTTTTTCATTATTCCCCATAAGAAAAGCTCTGTTCCCTTTTTTTCTTATCTGATCTCTACGAAGGATCAGCAGAGCAGACGTTGAGAGTCAGGATGGGAGTTTGACAGAGGACACAAATATTCAGAGTCAGCCGCCCCCATAGTGGCTGTTAAAATGATATCTGTATGATCACCACATCACTTCAAATTCAGTCACCGCCTCTGAATCAGAAAATGGCATAAAACCAAGAGGCTAATCCACATTTAGGAAATTCAAAACTACCCACAACAAAGGTTGACCCATCAGTATCTGATCAGACAGTTCTGTGCACCATTCTTCGCAACACAACGGACAAGTATTTCTGTGGGGCATTATCTGCACAGTGGCATATCACATGACATAAAGCCAAGCCATGGCATCATTAACATCATTCATTTGTCTTCTCAGATGTGGAATCCAGCTCGGTCGTATCGTTGAATTTGATCTGGTGCTCGGTGGCTCAGAGGCAGCCGTGGCATTCTGTGGTTATCTGCTCCGTCTCTCATACAGTGAGAGCTGCCGGACACTTACTGCATTGTTGGAGCAGACAGACACAGAAGTTGTATAGTGAGGGGCAGAAGTTTGGCATGCCATGTAACTGGTTCTTTGTTCACAGACATCCTTCTGTAGACCTACAGACTTGGCCACTGTAAAAAAAAAAAAAAAAAAAAAAACTCAGTCCATTAAAGACTTGATGAGCTGACATAAACTAAATGCCTCAACCTGGGATTAAATCACCAACTGGTTAGTGGTTGGATGTTTTATTTGATGCATCACACTATATTCAGGTCCCAGTGCTCATATTGTCAGACTTTCTCATGCAGTAACCATGTGCAGATGAGACTCTGGGGAAAGTGTGGAATAACCATTGTCGAATCCCAGTGCCTCCCAATGTAAAGTGAAGAAAAGAGGGAGCAACACTGCTCTCTGCTGCTTCAATACAATCCCATCAGAAGTCCTGCTTACAGCTGCATTACATGTTATCAACCAGCAGATGTCAGGATGCAACAGTGTCAACTGGATTGTTCATATGAAAAGATCATACTGGTCTATTTAGAATAAATCTACGAGCCATCATCTTTCATGTCCAAGGTCTAGAGACAACCTGGACGCAACTTCCCACTGCCAAGCAAGGTCAGAGAACAAATGGAGTTACAAATTAGCTTAGAGTTGAGCAGTGCCCAAAACAACAAACCTGAGTCTGCAACTTAAAACTTCCCTGAAACCAAAAAAAATGTAAAGAAAGGACAAAGCTCTAGGCTTCTATTAGGCCTACAAAAAGGAGTAACCAAGTTCTGCTAAAAAGAAAATCTGTTTACAGAAAACAAATGACTAAGGCCAACAAATCTAGTTTGTCACAGACAACAATCTGAATCAATAAGTTGCTGGTTACTCACAAAGGCTGATACGCTCAGTACACAGGTTTCTCTAGTGATGGCAGTGCGACACTGAATCTTCAAGACGTGCTCCAAATTCTGAACATAGAACCACTTCTTTAAAGCTTGCTTCGGTCATAGTGTATATAAAAAAGGGTGTGAAAAAAACTCATGTGACATATGACGTCCGAAGCAGCAACTGCTCCATTGACTTATTGAATCAACTGACTGGTTTGTGGTCCAATCAGGTGATTCACTGGCACTGCCTCGATTGTGTCGAAATCTTTGCATATTCCCCATCCCACACAATCGCCACCTGCCATGGTTACACAAGCACACCGAATCTATGTCATATTTTCCCAGCACTTTCTCTTTAAAAAGACAATATTCATCAAACTTAATTTGTAAATAGAACTTGATGTTCAGTCTTAATGTGTGTGCGTCAAAGAATTTTTCAAAGTAAAGATGCTCCTGGGGGAATAAACGCAAAGATGCTTCAGAACTAAAGGTCTTTTCTGCAATAGTAAAGTAGTTTCTCCAACACTGCTCATTGAGGTGAGTGCGTGTCCACCAACTAGCGTGCCTGATTTGACTGCAGTCTTACACTTTTCCACAAGAGGCCACTGTAACTGAAGCTTCGAACCCATTTTCCAAAACGTTGTCTCAAGTGGTTCAGCCTTTCACAAAAGCTTCATTTGCCCATCACTAGATTTCTCTACTCACAAAGATTTGAATTACACAACACACAGGTTTAATGCTGCGTTCTAAGCAACTGGGGACTTGGAAATGTCCTACTTCCAACTAGAAAAAGTACCATGGAACGCCACTTGAAGTCTGATTTCCTACTTGGAAGAAAAAATATGTACACTTCACGAGTAGCAGATGAATGACGTCACGCAACAATAACACGAAGCACGAATTGTAAACGGTAAACCATGAACTGAAAGGCTAGTAAAGTATTGAATTAAAATAATATGTACTAGTATCAAATAGTAAAACTTGTTGCTTATACAGTTCACTAGTTTTAGTCCAGTGGTTACCAACCTTGGGGTTGGGCCCCCTTCAAAGGGTCACATGATAAATGTGGGGGTCATGCATCTGCCCTGGAAGAAAAGTTTGTACATCTTAAAGTTAAATGCATTGATTTGCTATCTCTTCGCTATCTGTATTTGCTAAAGCAAAGAATAGAAAATAGAATAAGTGATTTCTGTGAATATAATCCTATTAATCTTCTGTACTGTATAGACGCCTTATTTAGAAAAGACGTTGTCACATGTTTATCCTTGCGCTAAATTCATCAAATCTGACCGAATTTGCTAAATTATGTTGTTTGGGGTTCTCCTATTGCATGAAATGAAGACTTCATAATCTCTATTCAGGTAGGGCTCTCATACTGCAACACTTGTAAAGAGAGAAGCTGACAGGATAAAGTCGCTACCTTGCCTGTCAGCTCACACTGGTCCGTTTCAGCAAAAAGGCTTTCATATGCGTGCACTCCAGATTTAGGCCCGGGTAGCTTAATCGCCTTCTCACAAACAAGTAACGGAAACAGACCGTTAACGTTACCGTAGTCACCTCAAAAGAAAAGCGGTTGTCTCAAGTCGGGTGCCAAAGTGTGCACAACATTGGAGGTCTGAAATATGCAAAATGTTTAGAGTACAAGTTTAGAGGGGAAAAGTCTCTTTTGTAAAAGCGCTAACAATTCAAAAATGATGAGAACCATTGATTTAGTATTTTAAATGATGTTTTATGCAATATCCTAATCTGAAAAGTAACTATAATTATAGCTGTCAAATGAATGTGGAAGAATAAAAAGCCCAGTATTTCTTATTGAATTGAAAAGAACCTCAAATATGTACTTCAGCACTTCAAGAAATGTAATTAGTTACTGTCCAGGGGGGATAGTGGTTATACATTTGAATCAATAAAAAGTGTTCAGTCAGTTTTAAAATAATAAAATAGGCTCTGTTGTTGTTTGCTTCTATACCGCACAGGTAACTGGTTTTGAAGTTTTATTACCACAATTAGGCATGGGTTTTCTGCCGTGCCTCAGTGGCATGCAATTCTCTGAAGCAGTAAACTGTTAAGTGATGAGTTGCTGTGATTGATTGCTTTCTAACCTATGCCAATAACTTACTGCTTGTACACCACATCCATTCACTACTGTTGTAATTCTTCACTTGGAATATTGACATCAGTTTGAATCTGATGCCTGATAGAGTTACCTAAAATACAAAAACATCTATAGAAGTGTGAAGTAACACATTGTAATCAGTGTTAAACCCAGTGAAGACAACAAAGTAGATTCATTCTTGTTTGCTGTTACCTGTTTTTTCTGTCTCGATTGCAGTGCAACTCCATCCCATGTGCAAGGACAGTTGTAGCTACTGTTTTAGTTTAGAAGGTAAGTTGGGTTTGGTACAGAGGATGTAATATTTTGGTACTCCTTGTAAAGTGATATTTTCCTATCGGCAAAAACAGACTGATCAGTGGCTTTTCATATCTTAAAATGGAAACTGACACTTCTGTCGCCCTACCACTTTTCATGGTTACAGAGTTAGGGTCCCCAATGAGTCCCGATGAGTGTATGGATGGCTGCATACCATTGTACAACGGGCTTGAAAAAATTTAAAAAAATTAAGAAAATCACAGGGGAAGCCTAATGAAGCCCCAGAGGGCTTAGAAAGTGAGCTCTCTGCGTTATTATGCACATGCAATTCAAGTATCCTGGAAAGTCTCACCAAATGAAACTGCTGGGATTTTTCAAACACAAGTTCACACCCCACCAGGGTGGGTGCTAAGCTTGTGCTAATTGAGAATGTGTAACACAGATGCTCTCCTTCGGGTTGGGGGAAAGCAGAGTGTGATGATGCAAGCTGTTTCCCACATTTTCACCACAAATAATCCTGCAGATCTGCGATACAGCCCTCATTTTTGAAAGATGCTATGCACCATCTGTCCACTGACTGACTACTTAAGACTGGGGGGGTTCAAATATTTTGTATTAGTTGTTTTTTTATTATAAAATTGCCTACATTTCACAGTACTTTAACCACATTAACTGCCACAGTTCAGCTGGAGAAATCACAGAATTCTCAAACACCTCATTTACACCAGTATCAAACTGTGATCTGTATGTGGAAGGTCATCCAGATAGTCTAATAAATTATCCGATCTTGCCTTTGTGTTTACACATGGTATTTTTTGATCCGTTTTTGTTAGCCACATTGAGATCGGATCTCTGTCCTCAGAACACACTGAGAGTAAAAACACTAGCATCAAAGACCAATACAGAAAATACAAACTTTTCATCTTTATAGTTTGAACAATTTCAGTGACTTCATGCAAAGTAATATTTTCTTCAAAGAAAACAGTGACATTCTTTCACATGATTTATTTAAATTTTTTAGAACTTAAAAATTCCTTAAGGTAAATGAAAATTAGTAGTTTGCTTCAATAATCTCTAGTAATTTATGGAATTACAGTAATGAGAAAAAAAAAGGTATAAACTAAAAGTACATACTGTTCGAACAAATTCGAACAAATATTTAAGGGCTAATCCTGCCTCTCTCAATGAGAGACCATGGTTCACGACATGGTCTATAAGTGTAGCCCTTATTTCATCTGCAATAACAGCTCTTTGTCTTCTTTGTCTCCCTCCATGAACCCGCCTTCCTTGTTCCATTTCCAAAATTAGTCTTTCTGAGCTCTACATACAGTATATATATATATATATATATATGTAGAGCTCAGAAAGAATGTATATATATACACACACACATTTTGACAGCAGTATGTTAGCATTTGAAGAAAGTGCTGTAAATCCACAGTGTTGTGCAGGTTGTGGTTAAGGTCATGAGATAAGTGTRTAGAGTTYTGAAAACTGTGTTCAAGCAATGAAAAATGAACTAGAGTTTGGTCCACATGAACTGCTGCTGTGCAGACTGTAGTTAGAGTTTTGCACATGTAGCTCCAGTTGCGCTCACTGTCATTCAGCAATCGAAAAAAACTGTAAAAGACATATATCTCAGTTTGTCCGGAGGTGTTGCAGTAGGTCATACCGGCGTAACAGACTACTTTGTCACCAGATACATAGGCCAGGTCTGGTTAACTGCAGATTAGCTGCAGGGATGCACGCCTTCACACACAGTTATTTGTTACTGTATATCATTCATTTCCCAACTGTGCTGCTTTCATTTTTCACACAGTTCTGTTGAATAATTCATCTTTATTATCACTTTCATGGCACAAAATAGATGCATGCAGTTATATGAGGCACGTCTCTTTCAGCCTTCTGCTTTCTATTTTTTTTAGCTAAAAACAAATATCTATAGGCCTACTGTTATGGTGTGTGCTAGCACGTTGTAGGCTATAGATTGTGTTTATAAAATCCTAACACAATGCGAGCCAGACTACCACAGATGTGGTCAGGCAGATCACAATTCACCAGAAAATGAACTGTCAGTCAATGTTGGACGTGTGTGTGCACTATAATGTGTGTGTGTGTGTGTGTGTGTGTGTGATGTATAGACTAAATGTTTGTATGGTAGGAGAGGTGGCTCTTATGCACCCAGGTTCTACTGAAGTGCATCCTGTGTGATGATGAGATTATCTGTAAAGAGGATTTGCATATTGCTTAAGAAATTAGCTGTTTGTTTTGGTGATGATTCTCACTCCCTCTGTGCTTTTTGCTGGTTGGATCAGTTGGACAAAGTTACCTTCTTATTTTTTAGTTTCAGAGCTTTACTTTCACTTTGGCAGTACTAGAGGAGAGGACACAGTAAGTTGGGTTAGTTTGCCTTTTTCCCCATGAGGGAAGTGGGGTCAGAGGGCCTCAAGAGTCAACGTTAAACCTTTTGCTTTTTATTTTCTCCAATAGTACTTTTAGTGAGAATACAAAAAATATGGTTATTTATGGCAGAAAGAGGGTCATGCATTTCCCCCTGTCACTCAAGGAAAAAATATTTGTAGGGTCAAGATAAAAATAAATAAATAAAACAAAGTCATTCCATTCCCAATAAATAATGAACAGTCCCTTAAAGATGATGGGGGCCGCAGAAGAATAAACAGATTAATTAGAATTTTATTACCATCAAAGTCATCAACTCAGTCAAGGAGTACAGCACAGAGCTCACAAATGCAAGACAGGACCTACAGGTGACCACGGGTCCTGGCAAACATCACATCTACAAATACACCTGTAAGTGCATGGCAAAATCAACAAACATGAAATAGTAAATACAGTGAGAAATGTATTGAAAAAAAGCATTGCTTTAAACTGTGTAACAGTATTTAAACAGTATTTATTTGCCATCTAAACAAAAGGAACGGACTACATGAAATAATCTATTCACATAAAAAATCTCTGATTTTCTTCTGTTTAACCATCTTGTTAAAATCTAAATAATTATCTTAAACAATATTAGAAATAATATAGTGGTGTTGTTGGAATGATTGGTGTGAGTACCAATCAACATAAATTTAAAGGAGATACATGTATAAACAAAATACTCTGCAACAACCAAATTCAACTTTAGATTTTATGGATAATAAATGTGACCAGTTTTATCCAGAGCCCCTTTATTTCTGAGGTGCACATTTTTATAGAAACTCACAGGTGTTCACAGTAAATACTCTTGACAACAGATTGGGTAGAGTCAGACAAAATGGCCGTGCACAAGCCATAACACTTTACTTTATATCATATAATAATTGTATTGACAATGTGGCTGCTGTCTTTGTGACCAGGGAATGAGAGCC
>JAPMOB010217532.1:0-14522 GCA_029875015.1 Lepomis gibbosus | reverse complement strand
CCATCCATCCATCCATCCATCCATCCATCCATCCATCCATCCATCCATCCATCCATCCATCCATCCATCCATCCACTTTTTTGTTTAATTTAAGCAAACTGCAGTGTTAAGTGCTGAAATTACAAAATGTTTCTTCATCTTTTTTTTAACGATTTATTTTTAGATAAAATATGTTCAGGCGAAGAAAGTATGATCTGTCAATCACTAACATTCCCACATATGTTGTTTTGAAAATCCTGTACGTGCCAATCCATGACTCGCAGCATAACGTTCCTGATCCTCTCAGAGGGGCAAATATGCTTGAAATAAATCTGAGTCATTAATAAACATTAGTAAATGTTACCCTATAATCTACAGACTTACAGTATATTTAACCATCAAGACTCTTTCTCAAAACATGAAACAATTCTTCCAAAAAGATAATAGTTTGCAAAAAAGATTACACCTGCTTCTAGGAAAGTCATAAAAAATGCTTAGAAACGAGAGACATTGTTTTATTATAAGGTTATTTCACTGATTTAAAGAATCCTGACTGGTTAAGATGGATGTTGCAGTTACAGTGTGTGCCCATACTTTTTCATATGGAGCGAATGGTGGCTGGCTGTCACATGGGAGACTAGTGCCTCGGGGCAGATAATCACCCACCTACTGTGCTGCTGCTCACTACAGTACCGGTTTAAACGTATAGGACACTGCAACACATCTCAGCTCCAGCGAACACACACACGAACATCTTGTGGGCACACAAAGGAACCGCAACCTAGCAACAATTTTTTTGTGATAATGTGTGCACTAGAAAAGTACCTGATATCTGTAGTCTCAATCTACTCAATAAAAATAAGAATTAAGTGAAACAGTCTCAAATAGTGACTGCATTTGATACAGTACATATTCATTAGATTTATTCATATTCTGCATCTTAGACAGTGGTAAGAAACCATGCTAAATATGTCATAATTCCTCATTTCATGCTGGTCAAACTCAGCCCAGTCTACTCAGGAATTATTCTTTCATTGGAAGAATCTGTAGGACCCAATATATGTCAAATGTTAATGTAGTGCCAATGCAGGAAGTACTGTGACATTTATGTAGCGTGATATAAAGTAAGAGTAATATGTACGGCGTGGACACCAAAGCTTGGCTGTCTAAGAACAAAAGTTAATCTTGTTTTGTTGGGGTTTTTTTCAGCCACAGCAATACATTTTCCACAAGCCTGTCCCATAGTTTGAGTTGTTACCTAAATGTAACAATAGGAATGATTCATTTCAAAGTTATTATATATATATTTTTAAATGACAACACCCACATGTTAGCTAGAAGGTAGCAACTCGAGCCAGCTCATACTTAAAACTGTTGTCAGTGTTGGAAAGGTCTACCTTGGCATTACTACCTGCAAAGGCAAGGTTGTTTTACAGTCTCAGTTTAATTAAAATTAATCTTGATTTCTTACGACTTGGTCACACAAGAATTCGGCAAAGCCAAATTCATTTGTATCCTCCTTGTAATCACACTGTGATTATGTGCAGGGCAAGTTGGCAAGCTTGCCGGTAAAAGGAACATGCAAGCACCAACAGCGCCGCGAAGCCAGCTGCCTGTTTGTTTGCTAGCTAGTTTGATCCGTAACTGGTCAATATGCTAAAATGGTTTAAGAGGCGTGTTTGTACCACTGAGTCCTGTTTCACAACTTTGCCTAATTTCTATATGCACATATTTAATTAAACCCAATGAGAAAACAAATAATAGTATTTAATGTGCCCATAGACTTAGTGGCTACTATAGAGTGAAGGGCTGTTACTGTGCAGCCATACATGTCTTTGGAGGCATTTATTTATTAATGTCATGGATCCCAAACTGACTGCGGAGCCAAATGTGGAACGCTGTAGCTATAATTACACAGCAAGGAGCTTGAAACGACAACAAAATAGCTCAGACTGTCACACCACATTTCACATTTTTATTCCAAATGCTTCATTTTTATTGACCTTTGGACTTGGACATGATTGGATCCACATGCTTGGGAAAAAAACAGCTGCAGGCGATAAGTTAAAACTACTGCAGGTTTTTTGGGACGTGGAGATGTGTTGGAAAGGGAGGATGGTGAAGAGGTAGCTGCTGTATTTGGCTGGAAGATAAATGTGACAAAATGGTTAATCTGTAGCAACACACACCTGTTAAACAGATCTTTATAGCGTCTGACAGGGTTTAATAACAGTATCTAAATAGTGTACCGGCTCCTGCCAGGCAGCCGGTTGCACACACATACAATAAACTTATGAGTATGAGAGTGAGGACTCTGTTGAGCATGTAGGGGACAAATATACACTTAAAATGAAATATATACACACAAATACAGTTCAATCTGTGCCCTCCGGAGTCTCTGAGGCCTTTGAAAAGCCTCTAGAGGATAAAGCCACAACAAAGAGAGCCAACAGGCCTGAGAGAAAAAATTAAATATCCACTGGCCAGCAGCAGAACCCCTATCTCAAATTAAAATTTCTTTTCCAGCTCCTAGAAGTATATAAGTCTGTAAAATATATATATTTATGATTTATTGGACATACAGAGCCGGTTGAGGGCCGTTAATCATATGCCATATATATACCCGCCATATATAGAGCCATATAGTTGAAATATGGACGCCATAAAAGGATGCAAGACGTATGGGAGAGTGAAAAAAACACGTCGTGATGTGGGAGCTTGTCTGTGATTGCAGGGAGGGAGGGAGGAAAGGAGTTGGCAGTGAATCTCTTTGTCTCTCCTCAGCTTTTTTCCTCCCTCTCTCTCCTGTGCGAGTTGGATCTGCCCTTGCAGCTTTTGCGTCGCGCGTCTTCTGCCCCTCGCAGCCGACCGTCCCCTGAGCTGCTTCGGCTGCTCAACAGATGGCCAGTTGGCTCATTAACTTTAATAAATCTAACATCAATTAGACCAGAGGTAATTGGGATGCCGTGGAGGTGATTGCAAGGTAGCAGCGCTGCATATGAAAGCCCCCCTCGCCCCTTAATGAATGGCTCTCATCACGCCTGCAGTATGTTTGTTAGTAACAAAGGGATGGCATTAAAGCGTGGCAGTGCCAGCAGACATGGAGGGATGGACAGCTGATTGAAGGGCAGATGAGACTATTCCTTTCTGACGTGTTCCTTCACATCAGCTGACCTTGATGGGTTCATACTCTCCATCTGCTGCCTTCTCTTTGTCCTCTTCTTTGTTCGTTTCCCGACCTTCTCCTGTCATTTGCTCTTGAGATCCTTCCTGTCTCATTCCCTGCATCTCTCTGACTCATTCTTACTTTTTGCCACATATCTGTCCATCTCCGGTAACAAGCTCCTCTCTCTGCTGTTCACATAACAATACATCTCTTTCACTACCTATTTTCTGCCTCCCGCTGCCGTTCCCCTTGAACCTTTTACTTCATTACTCCTTGCTGACCTTTGATGTAGCTTTGAGAGATGAGGATATTTTCACTGTCTTTGTGTGCATGTGTGTATGTCTGCGTCAGTGCATCCACACACTGTATATGTGCATTGTCTGTGCATGCATAAAAAATGTGTTTATTACGTGGAGGTGCGTGTGTCATTGATTTATTTTGCTGTACACAATTTTGTCTCGGTATTTGTGTGTGTGTGTATCAGCTGGTGGACAGCTATCCATGTATCTGTCAGAGCGTTGTGCTGACTCAGCCAATCAGAGCTGTGCGTCTTTCCGAAGAAGCAGCTGCTTCTCGCACCTGCCAATTTGCCTGTCCGAGCTGTAAATGTTGAAAAATAGTGTGTTTGTCCAAATGCATGCCCAACATATGCCTCATTATGAACGCTTGAGTGCGAAGCATAACCTGTCTCAAAGAAAGGGACTGTACTCGCACACTGTGCTCCCTTTTTCGATCTGAACAGATTGTTTTGTTCGGATCAAGCTGCTCTCAGCTCCCCAGGCCTCTCAGGCTGAACTGGAGAAACTGAGTCGTCTCTTCGCGTCCACAGAAGTCTGTCTGCTCAACAAAGCACATCTGCTGTGAGAGAAAGACCCTGACAAGCTGCAGCATTGCCACGTTAACGGACAGATCGTTGAACCAGCTGCATCAATTTGAGCATTTGGGGATGGTGAACGTTTCAGCTGAAATTACAATCCATCACTGTAGTCGTGTGCTTATTTCCCTAAACTAAGAAACATGGAGTCTGGTCTTGAACTAAGGACTTCACCTAAGTTATCCACTGTGGCATATTAAAATGCTTAAAAATGGCCACATTGGTCATATTCGATGCTAAATGGTGTTAATTGTTTTTCTTATCCGACATCTTTGTGAGGATCAAGACTTGGTTTTAAGGTTCAGGTTACAATTAGGCATGTAGTTGTGATGGTTACGGTTACAATAAGAGGAATGCATCATGTCAATGACGTGTCCCCGTGCAGTTACATTCATCATCAGCAATTATGACATTATAAAAACACTTGTTTCCACACACACCGCTTAGTAGTTGGCTAATGTGGCATCATAGCCTAAAAGCTGCTGCTCCTTACATCACACATAAATATGTAAATCGACAGTTGCACTTCACATTGTCCATTTTTAGCCTCCTCCAGGTACATACAATATCTCTTAAAATAATCTGTACAGTATTATAAACCTGACTTACCGTGTCAAGTGAAAGTTAATGCTCCGTATAAATGTAAATGCTCCGTATTTGTATAGCGCCGTTCTAGTCTTTTCGACCACTCAAAGTGCTTTTACACTACGTCTGCATTCACCTTTCACTCACATTCACACACTGAGCCTAAGTGCTCAAACAGAAACTAACATTCACACACATTCATACACTGGCGGAACAGAACACATAACCAAAGTACAAAAAAAACACTTCTGGTAAATGGCAAGTGGAAGCATTATTAATCATATTCCACATGCATATAAAATATATGTATGTTTATTTGTTTATACATTGTGTAGCGTGGAGGGATCCACAACTGCATTTCATTGTGCAATACTGTACTGCAATACTGGTATAATGACATTATAGCTGGACCTAAGGGACGAGCCGGAGGCGCTAGAACACAAATTATTTCATTACGTTTTATATTAAAACACCTGGCAGTGCATTATGGCTCTCATACCATGGCCACTTACCAGTGGAAAAACAAATAATCTTACCAATTCATATGACAACTTGGAAACACTTTAGTTCCTCATTAGGAAAAGAAACAATTTAGAAAAGCTTTATCAACCCTTAAATGCGTACCCGGGGTCTTGGGTCTTTAGGCACCAGGGACATTATATTATATTACTGTATTAATTTAAGTAACTCCTGGCATTCCTCAAAGTATTTGTTTTTAACGATGTTCTGCTGTCAAAAATAATAAAAAGCATTGTTTTTCTGTTTTCCACTAAAACAGTTATGAAGTCACTGGAGACCTGTGGGATGTTTAATCACGGCATGCTGGGAGCAAGTAATGGCAGCATGATGGCACTGTTATTATGAATAAATACAGACAGTGATGAAAAAGTATGTTCATATTTACTGTTACAGTAAGTTTAGTGCAGAGCATCTGTTGATACTGGAGAGTTTTGATTAGCGCTGGTGTTAGACCAGACTAGCTTCCAGATGAGGAAGAACTAGATTTTGTGCCATTAATGAATCAGACTACTTAAAAGCAGAACTGGATCCTGAGAATGTTCAAGTTAGCTCAACAACAACGACTCTGTCACCCAACGCTAGTTTCCAAACCACGTTTAGTCAAGAAAACACGTGAACTGTGAAACGGGAAATGAGCGATCCTGCTCACGAAACAGCTGTTTGTTATTATAAAGATGGTGATTTATAGAGACAAAGAATCTGGGTGAAAGGATGGGTTAGCACACGCAGGTAGCAGGGATTGTCTGAGCTCCAGAGAGAGCTGCAGCTTCCCGACACCCAGTTAACTGGGTTCCAGCTCACGGCCCAAAAAGCAGAACAACAAACGCACGTGGTCACATTTTCAGCTGAGGACTGCAGCTTACTTTGGTTTCAACTCAACAATCAGTCATGATTTCAGTTAAATGCTAAAGTTGCTGTTACTGTTACCTTGTCTGCGGTCCGCTGGCAGAACACCGGCTGCTTTCTGATCAGCTGCCGTCGTGCTGTTGCCGAGGCGACATTTCATTTCACCGTGGACGGACGGTAACGCTAGAGTTGTTTTCTTTAGCTTTAAATAATCACATACTTTCTTCTTTGTCCTTTGCTGTTTTCTCTCCCGCCACTTTGCAAGCAGCGCCATCATAATCACATCGTGTTCACAGCGTAAGTGTGATGTGCAAGTAAAAAATGTCCGTGTAAAACAGTGTTCTAAATAGTTTAGATTAAATGACTTAATCGATTTAATCGATGAATCGTTTCAGCCCTAGTCTAACCACCTTCCAAGTTGTGGTTATAAGAGAAGTTAGGAGTGATATGTTATGACTGAATCTCAAATAGTTAGGTCATCTACCTCAACCTTGTTGCTATAAGGGAAGTGGTTCTCTAGGAAGCCAGAAGATCTCAAAGGCAAAGCACTTTCCTGTAAAACCTCAGCCTTCAGCTGTTGTGGCCATGGCTCGAGAAAAGGAAAGAGGTGCTACGGCTTCTAAAAGTCTTTTGTTTGTCCAGATATCAAACCACTTATACTCCCACAAAAAGAAAGAGATGCCACATCCATTTGTCCATGCAGTGCGCACAACCATGTTGCAATGACCTCAAGCAAAATGACGATAATAACTGGTGGTTATGCTTCCTGATTAGGATTAGGAGGATGAGGAGTAAGATAATACCTTACACATGGCTACTACAGTAACAGTAGAAACATAAAATTTAAAATGCTACTCTGAATTAATTAAACAGTTTTTGTGTGTGTTTGCTATTGTTAATATTTATAAATAAAACTTTCTGAAAGGTTTACAAGCTATATGAAGAACCAAGGACTGTAGGAATGTTTGGAAAATGCATTTGCCTTAATGCATTGTTTATGGTGTGTATATATGTGTTCTCTATACTGTAGCCTGTGTTATTGTATTATTGTACAAGCACATCGTGAGAATTTTACAATCCAGAGCCAAAGTCCTCGTACGTGTACACCTGGCAAATAAAGCAGATTCTTATTCTGTTGGCACCCATGCATTTAATTCTGGGGTAGGCAACGTTGGACAATTAGCAGGAGACAGCTAGATTTTGAAAGTATCCAAACAAAATCCCACCTCCTCCATTCAAGCCTCCCAGCAAAGGCCCTTCCCCAAAACACATTCCCATGCATAGAGTGCACACTCAGGTAGGTGGGCAGGCAGGTGGGCCAAGCTCATTACATTCCTCCAACAGCCACAGATAATTTTAGATAACAGATTTTTTTAGTTTTGTGTCAGAGCTAGTGTTGTTGTACTCGAGACTGGTCTTGGTCTCGAGACAGGTCTTAAGACCACTTTTTGATGGTCTTGGTTTCGTCTCGGAGTCAACCGCATTTGTACTCGGTCTTGTCTCGGTCTCGGACATGACGGACTGTGGATTTAATTTCTAGACCAGTCGAGACCATAACTTTGGGAATATCAATAATTTGTTTTTGCATCGTCTGATTTATTTGTTCAGATCATAACTTTGATTGGATGTAAAACGTACTACACGTACTACAAATGCAACAAATTAGCCTAATTAAAAATGTGTTGTTACCGATAACGACTGTCACCCTTCCTTACGATGGTCTTCGTGGAAAAGGAGTATTAAATAAAGATGCTTACGTTGATTTCAGCTCTTAGTCTTTGTATGTAGGTGTTTCAATGGAAGTATAGATCTTTCTGATCAATCCGTGTGTCATGTAATGTGGGGAACTGATCGGTCATGCCCTCCATCGGTCTTGGTCTCGACTTGGTCTCAACCCCTAAAAGTCTTGGTCTTGACTCGGTCTCAATAAACTCTGGTCTTGGTCTTGACGTGGTCTCGATAAACTCTGGTCTTGGTCTTGACTCGGTCTCAGTTTGTGTGGTCTTGACTTCAACACTAGTCAGAGAATTTGCGTTATTCATCGTTGATGGGATGTAAAGAGAATTTCAACAAATATAACAAACAATGCGTCTGAAATAAATTGCGTGCAACAGCTTAAGGGTTAAGTTGTTGGTTTTTTCGATAAAGTTGCCGTGTTTTTGTGTCTTTTTTAGATTTTTCTTTTATAATTGTAGAGTAAAAATGGATTTAAATCTCACTGTAGTGAGAATTTATGATGCATTGAATCTTTTCTAAAATAACTAATTTGGGCCAAAACATTCCACACAAGCTTTTATCTTTTTCGGACTGTTGTCGGACTGTTTTATCTTTTCGGACTGTTGACATTTGATCAAAGGCACATCCTGTTTTCAGTAAAGCCTGCATGTTGCACACTTGGGGATGATTTGCTGAAATCTAAGACAGAAGATGGTGTGCAGGGAGATCATTTTCTCTAAGCCTTCCTCTGTGTCCCATAACATGCTCTAAACATGGGAGCGCAGTAACCTCCCATCCCTCTTTAAAGTCTCGCCACTGATGTACCTTTTTTTTGCCCCCCTGAGAGTGCAGCTGGCGCAGCAGGAGAGCAGCGTCGTCTTGTCTTTGTGTAAATATCAGGGCTGGTCCCTCTGGACTGCCGTATATGAGGATGATGGAGGGGGTTGTGTGTTGAGTATGGGGATGGAGGGGTGGGGGGTAACGGAGAAAGAGAGTGGAAATGATAACCATTAACAAGGGAGTAGCTGGGGTCATCCCTGATTTTATTAGACAACAGCAAATGGAATCAAGGTGGCAGGGGTCGCTTTCTTTGTTCAGGAAACTTATATAAATCCTACGGAGAGCTGAGGCCCCACCCTCTCTCGTAGCTTCTCTAACTCTGTGGGCTTTCTCTTTCATCTGTCTTTCTTTAAAGTCACGTTCCTTGACTTTTTGTATCTAATACTAGACATTAAAATTTAAACACATGTCAAGACAAAAAACATGATAGGTTTGTTTAGCAATGTATTTTACAAGTCTTAGCCATAAACCGCAGCCACTTGAGGCTGGATCTAAAAGCCCATAGGACATAGATGTTAAAATGGCCAACTCTACAGCTGAAACATGTTTACAGCCTAAGAAAAACATTTGTTTACTCTATAGCCTCTTCATGACAAGTGTACTGGGAGGGGACTTTTCATATTACTCACCTGTGTAAATGATATTAAAGTTATACATAATTAAGGACGGGGCAACTTTGAGTGTCAGGTGGCAAAACCTCCAGAGTGTGGCAGCATTTGACTCTTCACTCAGCCAGAAAGGTCGTGAACTGCAGCGTTTGCAAAGCTGAGCTCTCCCTGAAACACCGGAGCATCTGAAGAGGAGGCTCGTAATGTTGTTGCTCTGTGAGCAATGAGAAACGTGTGACGTATATGAAACGTTTTCTATACAGTTGGTCAATTTGATTGTTACCGTAATGGTGCTGTGAGTAGCACATAATTATGCTACACAACCGCCGCGTTCACGTTCCAGATGTGGCCTGACTTTACAATCATAAATCGCTCATGGTGACGTTCCCAGAGAACGTGTTGCTGCTGAGTGCTCAATATTAGACAACACCAGACAATTTAATACTTTCTAAAGAAGAGAAAACAGTTCTCCTGTCTGTGCGTGAGGCGGCGGCTAATCCACCCAAAACTCCTTTAAAAAAATCACGTAGTTTTGTGAGTTGTTGAGTTTGGGGGAAACTATATTTGTTGTGAAACGCTGTCGACTACAAAATCATTATTATTGATCCCCTCTTGTAAATTCGGCAAATGAAATGCAGGACGTTATTCCAGTGTCCGCTTGTCCCGGGGTGTTGCAGTACCGGCGTGTAAACTGCTCCGTCACTGAACAGCAGATCAGCTGCCTATCAGGACTTGATTTCAGTGGAAATTTCTGTTGCTGCAGCAGAAACGTTCATTAACGTGCATTTTTGAAAGCAGTATTTATTTTATAGTCTTGACTGTTAATTAGCACATGGCTAAAACAACCTCAGGTTTAATTTAAAAGCTAATAGCTAAATTAGACTCATTGTGTCATTTTGCGATTCATAATCCGAATAGTCGATAGATTAATCGACTATTAAAATAGTCGTTAGTTGCAGCCCTGCACTACATCCATGTTTTATATAGTCTATGAAGTATTGCTTTATTTAGCCCTGTGCCAAACTGCATTTGTAAATTGTGTGTGTGTGCTGTATGGATAAAGATATCCTCTTGGGAAATAAAAGAACACAGATGCTTTAAAGGGCTCAGATTACATAAGTTGCCAGAACAATAAGTGTTGAGCTCATTTAGCCGAACAGCACTAGGCACGCACACACACACACACACACACACACACATACGCACACACACAGCAAATATATTAAATTCTTCATAGTACAATTAAATTTAAAAAAAGGAATCCAATAAATCCGTTAAATAAAAACCAAACCAACCTTTTATCAAGACAAAAACTAAACTGAAATAAAATGAAACTAACATTATTAGAACTTTATTTTTCTTGTATTGCCCTGAACAAACGTATGTTTATTAAGTGATGTGCAGAAAGTAAAAGAAACTAAAACACATCGATCTATGAATGAAGCTTAAAATAATTAATCTTTTAAGTAATTTATCAAGCCAACGTGACTATTTTGTAGTTGTGAGGATTTTCTGTTTTGTGTTTTATGTGTAAATTGAATATCTTTGGGTGTTAGTGGGACAAAACATGCTATGTGGCATCTTGGGCTCTGTGAAATTGTGAATGTCAGCTTGTCTGCATTTGGTCATAAACAGGACAAATTATAATTTTGACGTGATGATTGCGCTAGATGAAAGGTCAGGGGATCAAAGTTATTGCAATTCACCCTTTTGGGACTGCTCTGTAGAAAATGTCATGGCAATCTAACCTGTAGTTTCAGTCTGGACATAAGTGGTTGGCTGACCAGCAGACACAGCAACACTGCCATCCCTGGAGTTGCTTGTAATACTAAAAAATGAAGTGAATAATCAGTAATCTGTATGCTATATTATATCAACCTTTAGGAATGCCCTCTCTCAGCACACACACATCTAGCCAGATATTAAAACGCCTCCACCTGTCTCTTCTCCCAGCTGACTGCTCTGCAGGAGGATTCACAGCTTTCTTGGCTTTGCCTCCAGGCTGCTGTATTCACAGATGCACATACACAAAGTTCAGCGTGTTGACCCACAAATCCTTTGTTGTTTTCGTGATGCTGCAGGCCCGCTACCCTACCCCCTCTGTCAAAGACGTGGACCCTGAAGGGCTGTTGGTTTTCTGTCGTCGTCTTGTGAAGAGACCCAAGTTTTACTGCTTGGTGTTGGTGTGTGTATTCCCCCCTGGATTCAGTACAGCTGGATACGATGAGGTTTTGATTCACTGTGGAAACCTCAGTGGGGATAAATAAAAAATAAAAAAAGGCCACTAAAGTGGCGAGGGAAAGAATCAGGAGGAGAGAGATGAAAAGAGGATGTTAGAAGAAAGACAGCATCTGTTAGGCAGGTGGCTCCTGGTTTGTCTCCTGAGAGGGTCTGCGATCCTGCCTGTGGGTGTGTTTGTGTATTTGTGTGTGTGTGTGGGGAATGGATAATGAGTGTCAACCTTCACGCTGCTCTTTATTTTGCTAGATATTCCCATGTAAACGAAACTAAATGGACTTTACAGATGCGGTGCATACATCACATGACCCCGCCTCCACACACATACAGGATGTTACATGTACCAGAGATGGATGACTCTCACAGGAGATTCACACGTTTAATGACAATCTGAATAAGCTGCTGATTCTTGCCCAAAAATACTTCATTTTGCTGAGAGCCAAAGGGTAACTGGAACATCTGGGTTCTATTCTGGAAGTAAGAAAACCTCATTCAACGAACATTAATTAACTTCACAGATGAGGCAAGTCCACGTGAAAAAGGGAACTGCAGCAATAGTTCAGACATATCTGGAAAAAACTTTCCATATTTCCCCAAAGATGCCCAAAGTCTCCAAGCACTTTCCAAAAGGATGTCCCCACTTTCGCAAAATGGCCTTCTTAGTATGTTTGAAAACTGCCACTGATTTCAAAAACCACTGTCTCCTTTTTAAAATGTCCTCACTTAAAAAAAAATGGATCCTTTTCCCCAAATGTCATTTTTCCAAATGCGTTCAACACTTCCAAAAATAAAATCCTGAACTTCCAAAATGTCCATTCTGTTTGAAAATGTTCCCAGTTTTCCAAAAACTTTGACCATTTTATCTAATTGGAATTGGAATAAAACAGTATTTTGACTTTACAGAAATATCCTCGCTTACCAAAATGAATGAAGTGTTTTCATGTCATTGCTGTCCAAAACAGCCCACCCATTCTAAAATATCCTCATCACTCAGAAAATGATCCCAGGTTTATGTTCTGACTCCAAAAAATGTCCTCATCACTTTCCAGAAATGTTTTCAATATCCAAAATTGTCCCTCTTATTAAATAATGTCCAAAATGCCCATACACTCAAGGACACACACACACACACACACACGCTGCCTTTTCTCATCTGAGTGCTGGTGAAATAATCAGTATGTTACAGAGCAGAGTCATTAACGTGGATAGATTGCGAGAATAAACAATTTGATTGTGATTGTGAGACGTGAGGAGTCCCCGTGTGTGTGCGCACGTTGATTTAGTTTTGTATGGCTGACCTATCAAGAGGATGTACCAGATGTACCGCTGTTTGTGTGTTTGTCAGTGTTAATACATAACAGAGACCCCCTTCCTGCCTCTCTGTCCCATCACTGAAACACAACCTGCCTATTTGCATGCTCACTGAGTGTAAAATTGCGAAACTCCCCCTGAATCAAGTCTTAACCAAACACGTGTAATGATTTCACATTATAATCTGATTGTAGTTGGGGGTTTTTTTTCATCTTCTGTGGAGTTTAGTTTGGGGATCTGGGGCTTCAGGGAGGAGTGTGTGTTTATGTGTTTTTTTCATTATGGAAGAGAATTACAGCCTGAGACGTGGAGATTGAAAAACACTGAATAGGTGACAGATGGAGGTTTTGTGTGGATGTGTGTGTCTTTGTTCATAATATTTGTGTGCTCGTGTTTCATGTGGAGACATTTGGGATTATGCAAGTACCTGTAGGAGGAAAGATGTGTGCAATGCNCCCCCCCCCCTTCCCCATTGTCCTTGTTGTGTTGGGAACTATCTGAATTTGTTATCCGATGCTTAACAGAAAGCTTCATTTCAATCCAACAGCTGGAACAAAGAAACTGGTTCAGACCAGCAGACTTGAACGTGGGTGTGATTCTACGTATCGCCTCTAGGGGGCATTGCAGGACATTCTTCTGCTGTGCACAAAGGAGAAGAAGCTCAGAGAAGTACAGTAAAAGCCTGTAGGATGCAGAGAAAGAGAGAACAAAAGAAAAGCAGAGGCGTTTAAACTATTTTCCTTTATCTGCATTCACAGCACATTACATCTCTGCGCCACTCGAGAGTTGAGACAAACTTAAAAGTTTAATGCTAAGTTTGCAAGGATTGTCTGACAAAAGGTCAACCTTGTCCATTCAGTTTAAATTCATGTTTATTTGGTAGGAACATATATAGAGAGAATTGCATAACAATTCCAATGCAATGTATCACAGCATTTATAGCTATTGCTCATTCCCAATGCCCGTCTCTAGAAGGGCGTTTTAGTGCATGTATAGGAAGGTCTCACTACTAAAAAACAAGATGTTTACCTTTGTATTTGGTAATAAGTGTGAACATCGTGGCTGAAAAGAATTCCTCTTTTTACGGAGAAGTATGCTGTTTGAGTTAAAAGACAGAAATCTGTAGGAATGAACGGGAGGAGAAGAATGAGGAGATATAGATGTGAATGGCCTCAGAGCAGAGTTTACCTTGAAAACGAAAAGAAAATAATGTATTAAAAAATATTTTATTTATGAAACATACATTTAAATTTGTTTAAAGCTTGTGTAGGCAATTTATTTCAGAATTATTTCAATCATGTGTTGAATTTCTCCTTACATCTCAACAGCAATTAGTAAATCAAAAATGAAAAGAATCCGGTATCTGTGGCTGTCAAAGGACTGTAATAAACACAGCCAATCATTTCTTTCTGTCTTTCTACCTACCTACTCGTCTATCTGCGCATACTCTGCCTGTGCACTTATTGTGCATGAAACCCTTCGCCAGAAAACGACAACATAGGTCGATAGTTGAAGGACTTAAAACGACCGAATTTTACGTTCTGAGCGACCTCTTGCTGCTGTGCTTGTAAAATTTCAGAGAAAACACCAGGTATTTAATAACCTGATGAACCGATTTTAGAGGTGGAGACCGGAAATACTTTTGGTGGAGTTTTCGCTTTGTAGCGTTTGCTTTTAGTGTTTAAGGTAGCGTTTTGTACTATGATATTGGATTGTTTTATGTAGCTAGAGCGCTAGCTAACTATGTTACTATCAAGCGTGAAGCTTCCGGTCTACAATATGAAGCTGATGCGGAAGTCCCTGAAACCTGCATTCTATTGAAAATCCAGCAGGGGGCGAC